>JH651253.1:0-113548 GCA_000260095.1 Tetrahymena borealis | reverse complement strand
AATATTTTTTTTTGTTCATTTGAATTAGATATTGTATTTTATATTATTATTTGTTTGTTTGAATTAATTAATTATCATTCATTTAGAATTCTGTGAAAGCATTTAAAAGAATTGCTTATAAATTAACGGTATATACAATTATGTTAAATTAAATTTATTAGGCTGGCTATTAATTAAGAAAAGAAAGAGATTTTTAAAATAACTGAATAATTCTGAAATTAGTTTTCTAGCTAAAAAATTATAAAATTAATTAGATTTAATAAGAATTAATAGGCAGACTCCTGAATTTGATTAATTTGAAAAAACCTTAACTTAATATTAACTTATCAAACAATAAGACAACTCAAAAAATATAAAAGTCTTTAATAATTTTAAGGTATAAAATTAATATGCTAGGTAAAATAATTTATTAATAATATTGAGATTTAAGTTTTAAATTTTCAGAATTTATTATATCAAATTAATTGTAATTTATTTAATACTAACTTTTAAATCAATCAATATTGAAAATACTAATTATTGTATCATAGTAGAATTGTTTAGTCTATTTTCTATCTATTTTATTATATATTTTAACATTTTCGATGTTAAATTTATCTTTAAAGTGTAATTTTAGGAATGGATATTATTAGATCTGAGATCACTCCTATTACTTTCTATTGGCTACAAATTAAATTTAAAAAAATTAAATTAGGAAAATCCATATACAAGTAAAATAATTATTTTTTATTATCTAACTGATAAAGTAAATGATTAGTTAAAACAGCTGAAATATAGTACATTGCAAATAAGTTACTCCTCCCTAAAAAATTTATAAAGCTTAAAATTAGTAACATAAATGCGCTACCCATCACTAGGGGGAGTAGTATATGTAGCTATCAGCATTATATTGCTTGTTCTATTTGATTATATAAAGAATAAATTTAGGTTAAAAAACGTACTAAAAATAATTTTCATATTGAGAAAACTTAATAGGTAAGGCTTTGATATCTTATATGTAGGTTTTAATAAATAAGGATTATTCAATTTTTTTAACTTAAATATTTAACTGAAAACAAAAATTGTTTTGAAATAATTTATAGTTATTTATTAGGCTTTAGTATTTTTAAGCAATCAAAAACATATTGACTTAATAATTTTATTAATATAAATTAGTAAAGCTAATAAAAATTTCATTCAAAAACAAAGGAAAATATTTACAATGTTATTATTTTATTTTTTGATGTGATGTTTTTAAATATTAACTATATTTGAATAATTTTTAAATCACTGTCCTATCATCAGTTATTTAAGTGTAAAATGGAAAGAAATTTATACAAAGAATTATTAATTAAAATAGAAAAAGCTCGAATTTAGTGACCCTCTCATTATTTTTAATAAATAAACTTTGTAATATGAAGGATATCAAATTTTAATTCGATAATATATGATGAATATCATCTAACCTTTTCTATTCTTACTACAACATTTTTTAAATTAATTAAACTCACATCCATAGTGATATCTTGAATATATTATGAAAAAATAAATAAATCTGTATTGTTTTATGAACTTAGATTCACTAATTTAAATATACCATCAAAATAAAAATAAAAATCTAAATATTGATCATAAATAATCTAATATAAAGCAAAATTTATTTAAGCCAACTTTAATTTTTGTGTATAAGGGGTGAGGTTTAAATATAAGTTTTTAATTTTTTTCAGGTTATAATTATCAATCGTTTTGAAAGAACTGATATTAATTTCTTTTTTTAGATTAGTGTGTTTTACACTATTCTTTTATTAATTGCTAATTCATAAAGAAAAATATATTCTCTTAAATAAAATTAATGAAATTAGAGTTTTTTAATTTCTGTTAATTATTCTACAAATTTTAACCTGTCTTCTTAATTAAATAGGTCAATTATTTAATTGATTTTGTTTAAATACCTCATTTCAAATATTAATTTTTAAAAGATATCTTCAAATTCGGTCTTACTAGATCTTAACTGACTTAGTTAAGGCTTCAAATTATTTTTTAGGACACCCTCTTTAAAATAATAGAATAAATCGATTTGATAACATTTTTAATCATTTATATTCTAGGTCTATTAATTATCAATACTATTTTCTTAAATGAAGAATATGTACATTAATTAGAGTTTATATTTTATTAATTTATTTAGAATTTAATTTAAAATAAAAGCACTATGAAATAAAACTTTATATTTAAGTCTAATTAAGAAAATATTTTTGATAATAATAATTTGATAAATGCTTTATCTGTTAAATTTATCTGCAATTAAAAAAATTAAGGAATATTCTCAAAATATTTTTTATTTTTGAATATAATTCCTTTATAATATGATATATCCTTTCTATTTATATAATTAATTTATTTCTTTTTAATAATTATTTTAGAAGCTTTCTTACTTACTTGAGGTAAATAATCTCTTAAATGGAGAATTCTATATTAATTATGTTTTTATCAGTAAAAAATAGTACTGATAGTAAATATTATACAATAGAGACCTAGGGGATAGGTTGAGGTTAACTATTAGTTGATTTAGACTTTTTAATAATTATTTATCTACTTAATACCTGTTAATTCAGTCATTATTTCATAAAACTGAAAAATATACTTTCTTAATAAAAATTTTATAAATTTGATTAATAAACACCTAATTTTAAGTTTTGCTATTCTATTAACTTAATTATGTATGTTCTTATAAATTGGGTGAATTAATAACTTTTCAAGCAATAAAATCTTTTTACCCTTCGTTTATTTTTTTTAAGATTAGTTTATCCGGTTTTTTGATAATAAAATCTACTGAATTTTTACCTCAAATAGATCCACCATTATACAGTAAATTTAGATTTAATTAACTAAAATTTAAATCTAACTAACAAAGAGAAAACAATAATAAAATATTAATGAAGAATAGAATATCAATACTATTTAGATTAAAATTATAATTTTCCTACACTAATAGAAAATGCGTAGTAAAATTCAACCAAATAACATTGGAATTTTTAAAGTTTTAAAATCCTCTGTAAATATCATACTCTTTTTGTTTTTATTTTTTAGTGTTTTAATTAGAATGAAGGATTGTTTTATGCTGATTTAAATATTTGAGTTTCAATTGAATTTGATTAACGTTTTTTTCTTTTTAATAATATATTAGTTTATTTTTTAATTTCATCAATTAGATCATTTGAAATGGAAATTCAGTTATTTTATCATATTGAAAATTGTTTGAATGTAAAAAAAAATTAATAAAGGAATAACTTTCATCATGTTATATTTATTATTTTGAATATTTAATTAATTTTAGGTTCATTTGAATTATTTATTCTTAGGTAATAATTCCTAACCAGCCTAATTTTGAATTTCTATTACAACAAAGAAATAATCAGTTTTTTCTATTGGATATATCAGATTTCTATTTAAAAGTTACTTTTTAAAAATCAATCAAGCTTATATTTAATTAACTAAAATTAAAAAATAACTAACAAAAATAATAATAAAATATCTATGAATAATAAAATCTCAATTCTATTACTCCTTGCTCTTATTTCCCTTGGAGTAGTATCTGGTGCTTGCCACAATAGTTGCTCTCAATGTGATGGAAATATTTGTTAAGCTTGCACTGTCCCTGACTCTAAAGTAGATCCATTCAAAAGAGCTTGTGTTTGTAATGATGGTTTCTATGCTGAGTCAATCAATCCCTTGAAATGCACTCAATTAATCTCAGGAAATTAATAAGATGCTTGTGAATAAAGCATTGCTATTAACATGAGCGATTTCTAAGTTTAAACTAATTGTTACTATGAAACTCAAAATCAAGGTGCTAGTGGACAATTAGACTTTGTTGTTTCTGATATTACTATTGATACTTCTCATTCATAATTCAGTAATAATTGTAGAAGCTAACTCAGCACTGAAATCTAATATCGTCCTAATGGTAATAACGATCCTAAGGAAGATAATTAATATGTTAAGTTGATCAAGTATGCTTCTTATGTCAGTGACTTAACTGGAGGAAACCCTGGTGATAAAAGAATCAGAATCCCTCTTATTGAAGTATATGATGTTGCTTATACTACTAGTATCACTAGTGATCAAAGTTAAATCTACCAAGAAATCAGATTCAGAATTTTAATCGGATTTTTAAGAAATAATAACTTAAAAACTATTAGAGCTCACAGATGGACTTCCTTTGTATACACAAACAGAAAATAAGTTCAAACCTTCACTATCGATGTCGATATCTAAAGAACTGAAAGTTGCTCAGATGGTCAAGAATGTATTATCATTGCTGATTTGGATGTGACTGGTAACCAATATAAAGCAAATTGGAGTGATCTCAGAGCTGATAATATCTACACTGTAGGTGACTGGATGTACATGAGAATCTGGTTCAAGGATGCTACTTATAAGAAACAACTCTCATTCTAGAAACTTTACTTTAAGAATGATGTTAATGCTGTTTTTGATCATACTTCACTCACTGATGGAAATGAAACAAAGTGGAACCATGGTGACAATTCTTTACACATTAAGCTTAAATTGATTGAGCCTAGTTCTGGTGCAGTTGTTTAAGTAAATATGTTGATTGAAACTGCTGATGCTCGTTTGAGAAGATTATAAAGTTCTGAAAATATTGTAAAATAATAGTTCAAGGCTGAAGTATTAAGCTCTCCTACTTAAAATTCTGCTGCTTCAACTGCAAATTAAGATAATTCAAACTCATTAATGATGTTGTTTGGCTTACTTAATTTCCTTGCTTTAATTTTCTTATATTGAAATAAAACTAATATTTAATCTTTATTACTATTTTATTTATTACTTACTATAAATTTATGTAATTTCATATTCTTTATATTCTTTCAATTCTATAATTAATGTTTTGCTATAAGTGAAAATTCAATTTCTTTTAAATATTAAATACATTTATTTGTTGATTAGATTAAAATTGTTAATAATACTTACAAATTTTTAATGGAAAAATGCATATTATACATAACTTGGTTATTAGTGAATTGTGATATTTAATTGCTTATTAGAGATATTGAGAGTTCAATGGATAATAAGTTATTCCAAGATTATCTTATAAGTTTTTAACTGGAAAATAAAAGCTCTTTGATAAAAATATTTTGTACTATGAATGTGATTTAAGTAATTTATATTCAATTTATATACTTAGTTAGATATATCAAAATTTTATATGAGAAATTTTTAACCATTTACAGTTTAAATATGGCTTGGTTTAATTATTGCCTCAATAAATTTAATAATAACTCTACCATAGAATCCTAATAAATTTAACTAAATGCAATATTACAAATAATATTTAAATTAAAGTTTTATTAATATTTAAATAAAAAAGATGAGTTTTTATCTTTAAAATAAAAGGATTTAAGAGTAGTAGAACTAATTTTTTTAATTTATTTTTTATTAAATTAAATGAATATTTGAATTATTTTTGCAAATGTTACATAATTTGATAAATTAATTAACTAATATTAGTGAAAACTTAGGTAAAAGTAGAATCTAAAAATTTCAAATATCATCTAAAATAAGATGAATTTCAAATAAAATATAAATAAATCTAAATAGAATTCTTTAAGCAATAATAATATTGTGAAAAGTGAAATAATAAATTCCTAAATACGAAGATATTTGTCATAGACTATTTAAAGTCCAGAGTTTTTATAGCACTTAAAATAATAAAATAAGTAATTGAATTAAACCTAAGACTAATCTCTTAATAATTTTGAGGGGAACACAAATTATACTGTTAAGAGGGGCAAAAATCCAGCATTTAAAATTCAAAATTTTGTAAATAACAATAGATATATTCATTTCTAATAAAAATCAAGCTAGATATTATCTATTGCATCTACTTAACAAACAGAACCATCTTCTGATTTGTATTTTAAAATTAGAAACTAAGTATAAAGAAAAAGTTTTAACTAGCTATCTGCTATTTTAGGAAAAAGAATATGTCCTACACCTCTTAAGATTGACTCTAACATTTCATAAGTAAATTAAAAAAATATACTAAATATTAAGGTAATAATATATTTTTTTCTACTTATAAATGTAGGGATTTAAAGTAGAAGAATAAAATTAGAATTCACCTATTATTTAATCTAATATTTAATAGAAATCTAAGATCTAAAATTTACCACAAAATGAACTTAAAAACATTCTAAATTCATAAAATGTTCCTTATTAGATAAATAAAAACTAATAAAATGATCTGAAATAGAATTTAGAAGATAAAAATACCATACATTTATCTTGGAGTACTGATTTATCAAAAAAATTATTATTAAAAAATACAGAATAATCTTCAGTTTTTTTTTCAAATTAAAGTCAAAAATAAACTTAAAAGGAACCTAATATTTAATTTATCACTTAACCATTACAATAAAAAGATAATTATGATAGGAATATTACTCTCAAGAATTGTTAAAGTAGCTAAAGGATGCTTTAGGTTAAAGGTATTAAAGAGAAATTTGAAATAAAAAAATAATAGAAATCTACAGATGTCATAGATATTATTGAATTAGGATTAATTGAAGAAAAATAATAAAAATTAAAAGATAATCCGAATAAAGAAAAAGTATAAAAGAATTCTGTTTTGAAATCAATTTCCCCAATAAATATAATTCCAGCTTTTTCAAATTCAAAAGTTTTACCGAAAGCAATGAATAAAAATCTAGTTAAATATGCAAAACAGAATAGTTAATCCTTAAATATAAATACAATAAACAATTCTATTTAATCTGATTAATATAATGAGTAAAAGTCAAATTTAATAATAGATTAGCTAAATTATGATATAAAAAAATTATAGAATCACTTCATAAAGCTTAAAGATAGCTTTTTAAGCCTCATTTACAATAATATTGAGCTATTTTTAGAAAGTTTAGAAGAATTTAATCTAAAAAGTTCAGTAAATATAAATAATTTTGCTGGATTAGTAATTGAAATCATAACAATGATTATATTTCCTATTTAGTCTTATTAAACTATTGATGATATTTAAAATGCAATTATACTCAACGAAAGCTTAATAATTTATAAAGTTAATCAAGAAATAATTAATAGACTAAAGAATTTTTTCTGCTCAGCTTTAACATAAGTTTACCATAATTGTCCTTCTACAAATTCTATAGTAGATTAGTTTGGTTTAATCTGCAATAAATACCTACTAGGAGTAAATCTTCTATCTCAAATACCTTAATCTATTTTGGATAATATTTTAAATGATACTATTTAAATTCTTGTTAGCTTATTAGCATAACTTCCTTATAAAAAAATAGAATAAAAATAATAAATAATTTAATAATTATTTAAGGCCATACTTGATGAGGACACTCATTTAATTATATTAATTTTAAAAGATAATAATATACACTCAATTCTCAATTTCTAACATTTCTTTTTAATAAAATTTTCATTAATGAAAGCTCTAAACAAAGTAGAAAGCTTACATGCTAGAATTAAAACAAAAATTATCAAAAAATTAGAGAAAATAAGATGTATACTCTTCCCTAATTAGCTTTTCTTTACAAACTAAATGCAAATCAAATTCAAAGAAAATCTATTTAAGAATAAAAAATACAATCTACTATTATCATAAAATCTTTATTCTTAATGGAAAAATACAAATCCCTCTACAAATATTCCAAGTGATGTTCTTAGTACCCTTTAAGGTAAAAAATCCTTACATTATTTACATATCTTTTTGAAAAAACATACAAGCAATCAGTTTCCAAACCATTCGATTGATTGCTTAGAAGTATTTAAAGAATCAATTTATGAAATCATTAAGAAATCTATTGATATAAATGTCATTCTCCAATTGAAAGATTTAGAATTTAAACTATATTTTATAACTCATATTTAAGACTTGTAGATATTAGATGAATATTTTATTAAAGTAGATGAGTTGATTAACTTCTTTAAAAATTGGATAGAGTAGAAATTAAATATTTTCTTATTAGATGAAACATAGACAGCTATATCTTTCAGCTAATAATACTTCGATTTCTTTGAGTTCTTAATTTTCTCTCTAGCCTCAAAAGAAGAAATATATTCTGTGTATGACATAGAGGCTGCTAAACACTATTTTAAAATAGAAACTGATCTTTTTAAAATATTTTCAAATGAACTAGCTTTCTTTTTATTAAAATATAACTTTTAAAAATCTTCTATTAAACTTTTAACATAATATGTATAGAAATGTAGCTTACTTATTTGATTAAATTTTAAATTGTATCACCTTTTAAATTATAAATTAATTTATTTTTACTATCAATCGTTATCAATTCTTCTATTCTTCAATTAGTTTATAGGGTTTTATATTTATATTAAATGTATATTTAAAATATAACTTTTATTATATATTGTAAATCCATCTTTTTTTGTTTTGATTTTCTTTTTGGGAGTTAAATAATAATTATCAATTGAAAAGAACCTATAAATTAGGCAGAAATGGAAACTTGATGCACAATTAATAATTAATTAAGGTATTATTTGAAACGAAGAAAACTGAATGTATTTTACTTATTGAAGGAGTTATGTAATTACGATGATACATATGATTAATTATAAAAATTATTATAAAGATAATTTATTTTTTAATTTATTTACAATATTTAGATTTTATTTTTATATAATATTTCACTCAAATTCAAATTTGCATTTAATTAATTATTCATCTACTTTTTTTTTTTTCGTTAAATATCTTAGATCATATTTGTGATATAAAACTTACTTTGAAGTAGCTTTTTCAATTTAAATAAACTCCTCTTCTTCTAAGTTCTTCTACAAGTTCTTCAGAAGGATGCTGATTTTGGGAGTTCTTATAATTTAAATTATTTCTTGAGTTCATGACACTTGGGTTTTTTCTATAGCTAATAGTAAATATCATTAATTAATAAATTATTTTGAATCAATAATATACCTTGTAGATGTATTAAGACAAGAGTAACCACTGATAGAGTTTTCTTTATTGCTAGAGGATCTACTCTATGACAATCTATTAAATTAACTACTAGAATTTTATTAAGATTTTTAGAACTAATTGCCATTTTATGAGTTACTCAAATCCTTAACTCTTAATACTCCATCTCTCCCGCCAGTATAGTTCTCTTAATATGCAGTATATTCTTAACTTGCAATATGGCTTGATTTCAAAGAATTATTAGCCGATCCTTATTAATCGATTAAGATTGCACAATTAGAATCTCTTCTACTAATAGAATGGTTTAAGTTATTTTAATTATTATAATATCTTTGACTTGATTTATTATTTTAATTGATAATATTAGTATTGTCTTGAAGTAAGCTTTTATTTTGATAGGAATTATTGTTTAAATTTATTGAGTTATTTATTGATGTTGATAGATCTTAGATAGAATTTTAACCTCTTTCTCTCAATCTTTCACGACTGAAGTTTCTTCTCGATTTTTAGATCTATTCCTTTGTATTTTACATTTTCTTCTAAAAATCATTGATTTTTTAGAGTACACTAATATCATCTAGCTCTGATTAATACTAAAAAGGATCTTCACTTTTATAGATGTTTGAGGCATCAACATTTTCTATATTCTATGAACTATCTATTTCACTAAACCCTCTAGTAGGAATTAAATTGTCTCCTGTTTTCAAAATATGTTTGCTATTCCTTCTACTCATTTTATTTTCATATAAATCCTTTTAATTTTTTCAATATTTATAATAATATTAGAAAATAAAAATTAATTTTACTCTTTTTAAATTGCAGAACTCATCTTAAAGTATTTTAATTTAGGAATCATACTTTTATAACTCTTAGTAAATAAGGTTAAATTAGCTATTCTACTCTTACACTAAATTATTTTTAATTTTTTAGTATATTATGTCTTCCATTTTTTAAAGAATATCCCCTTCAATCCAGTTATACTCATTTTATTTAAGCTGATTTTATTCTATTTAATTATTTTATATGTAATTACTTATTAATGATTACATAAATAATATTTATTTACATGAATGAAGAGGTTGGATTCCTCTAAAATTAAGGATTTAGTTTACTTGAAACATATCACTACTATTTTTATCATTAGATTTCATAGTCTAGAATGTTGGATAAGTTCTATTATCTTCCATCATAGTATTTGAGAGATTAATAATGGAGAACTGTTTAGTGTCATTTTCAATTGTTTATTATTATTGTACTCCAAAAATATAAGCTTCTGAATTAATTTGGGAGGGACTATAATTAGATTGAGAAATTAAGAAGTTTCCATTTGTTTAAGTTTAAGGACAGGTGCTTAAGTTTGTAGGTTTAGAGCTCAAACTCTTTCTACAGAAGTTTTCCATAGAAGTGTTTCTTATTTCTGCATTGTTGAGTTAGTCATTTTCACTAACTTTAAAGAATCTACTCTCTTAAATTATCTCTTCTGTATATTATATCATATTCTAGTTCTACTTAATTATTTCAATTTTTTATAGAATAATATCCCTCAACACTGCATTCATTTTATCAGATATTTAAATTTATTGTAATAAATCATTTAAGTGGTGTTCACTTTTATCCATTAGTATTTCATTTGCTTTTAAACAATATGATAACTTGCTGGTGAATCTATTATTTTCACTTATATCTAATTTAATTGATTCTAATTTGACGATTTAACAGTTAAACAAAAGAGCTTCTTCCAATTTAATTAACTATTAATTAATAATTGTAAAATGTATTCAAATAAATGAGTTCAATATAAAAGACATTCTTACAGTTTCTCTATCATCTTCATATATTTCTATATCTATATGTAACTCTTGTAATGATCGATTTTTTTCAATTACTTCAATTAAAAATAGCTTATGAATTTATCCTAATTGAATCCCATTCATTTTAACTGCTCTAATATTATCATTCTCTATTAACCCCTTAAGAAGAGATTCTACAGATTATAAGGTATAAGGATTCTCTGATATATCTATATTCTCGATGCATTAGTTCCTAAAATTTTTAAATTAAAATATTTCAATAAATAAATTTAACTACAAATGTACTTTTAGATTTCTTAGTAATATTTCTAATTATTTAGCATTTAATTAAATTTAAATACATTTAAAATGGTTGCTACATATTTACTTCATCAATATAAACAAATTAAATAATTACTTTATTAGAAATTGTTCGCCAATGAAATCTTTCTCTATTAAATTTTTGCTGAAATTAATTGATTTTATCCCCTTATGATTATAAAGACTCTTAAAGACTAATTCTGCTCCAAAATCTGTTATTCTATGAATAATATCAAAATGTGAGCAAACTCAAAATATTTTTATAATTTTACTTACCTATTTTAAGAAATATCTATTTCGCATAGTGATTGATTTTCTTATAACCAAAGAGAAAGAGCAATAGCGCCTTAGTCATCTATCATACAATTTGTAAGTATGAGCTCCTGAAAGATATTATTTTATCCTAATCCCCAAATTAGTGTAGAAATATGATCACAAGATAAATTCTAATTTCTCACTTAAAGTTAAAGAAAATTCTTTAAATTACAACTTAAAATATAGCTTGTTCCTAGAATCAAATCATCCAATTAGCCCTATTAATAAATTATAAACATTATTACTGTTAAATAACTAAGCAGGTTATTATTTTGATTATGTTAAATTTAATAAAGATGAATTACTGAATCTTCTCTTGACTAGATAATCATCAAAGATGATCTCTTATCAATTATGGCAATATGTTATTAGCATATACTTATTTAATTCTCACCACAAAATTCCTTTTCATTTGAACCAATTCATTATCATATTATGAATACTTTTATAATAAATTTACAATATATCTTTGCTTTTGTTCAGTCATTTATTAGTTTATGTTTTCTATTTTGATTTTAACGTTAAAAATTGAAGTCGGAAAATTTTGATTATACTTGAAAGTTTTAATCAAATTGTAATCATTTAGAAATTTATATCTGTTAAACCTTAATTAAAGATTTCCATTTATGTATTAACACATAAATCAACATAGAAGTGCAAATATTATAAAATATTAAGAAAATACTTATTGAGTTAATTTATTTTCTAAGCATTAATAAATCTTCATATCGCTATTATTATTAGTAAATTTAATTTAATTAATAAGACTACTTATGATAAGGAAATTTGAAATACCAATTTAATTAATTAATACAGATATTATAATTCTAATACAAATAGATAGGAGGCTAATAGTGTTTATAAATAACTTAGGGGAGAAATCGTTTTAATTAAAACATTAAATGAGTAAATATATTCAAATCAAGATTATAGTTATATTAAAAAACTTCATTAAATATTTCAAAGATCAAATATTAGTTGGTCATAATAATGTAGCTAATTATCCATTTTTTATTTAATTTGATTAAGGTGAAAACTCTTTATTAGAAATATCTACTTGAGTAAAAGTAATCACTTGAAAAGTATTTCAAATCCTAATAAATATTCAGAATAAATTTGCTTAAAATTTCTTTTATAAAAAGGTTAAGTCAATAAATTTTTATAAGAAGCTTAGAATAATAAATTATAGAAGAGTTAGTAGAAAATAATGAGGGAAATATAAATACAACCCACTGTTTTTATAGTGAATAATATGAAATAGTTTACGATAAATAAAGATGAATAATCTAAGATAAATAATAAAGAAATTTATTTAGTTTTTTATCATAAAATATTTTTAACTAATATTTTTTCTAAGCAAACTATAAATCTATAGACTCCATTAAAGTTGTATATTTTAAATGTTTCTTATTAGATGAGTCAAACAATAGTGGGAATTGATTGTTATATTCTCCTTAAATTAGAAATTAAGTACTCATTTAATATTGGATCTTTTTCTCATGGACTAATTTAATGTATCAATTTGTCTCACCACTACTTTATTGTTCATTAGAATAGAAGAATTTAATTATTAAATTTTAATGAGGAGTTTAATTAAATGAAATAGAAGTGAAAATAACTTAACACTTGAAGATATCTGTATAGAATTAAGTAATGTATTGCAGTTAATGACATTTATCAAATGAAAGAGACAGACCAATATCTATTGAATTTTATTTTCTCCATAACTTGGATAATTTTATACACATCAAACTTGTTAAAAAAATAAAGAGAAATCTATTCTAATTGAATGTTTGATTCCCATTTCTCTAATAATTATATTTTGATCTGAATAATTATTGTTTACTGGAGATAATACGATTCAAGTATGTATATGAAAATTTTAAAGTTTTTTAATACTAAATTAATAAATTATCAACCTATTTTGTTTTCAATTAATTGATGAACATTTATTTGCTTTTCATTCATAAAGTCAAGCAATATTGTTAATATTATGTATGGCTTTCAATTTAATTTGGAATGAGTAATTCAATTAATTAAAAGATAAATAGTTGGTGGATAGGAAGGGAGGAAATTTTTAGAATGTAAATTTCTTAATTATTTTGCTTCTTTTAGAAGGCATTTTATTTAAATATATTATTATTAGCAAATAAATTGCTTTGTGATGGAATACAAGAATAAATTATTCATGGAATTAAAATACAATAAGGATAAATTTCAAGTGTCTATTAAATATTGTAAAAGACTAGATGATCACGATCTTATTCCATTTTATTCAATTTTAAATTTATAAAATATTTAGGAGCACTTTTATAATTATTCTCTTTTTATTTTTCTTATCTTTAAACCGATAATCAAATTAGCTTTATAGGAAACCAGTTTTTATCAAAAATACAAAAAGATTTACTGGCTTTTTATAAAATATTAAGTCTTGTTCTTTTAATTAGAAGTGTATTTGCAGTAAGATATTTTAAAAAAGTTTGCATTTGCAACTACCATTTACAGTAAAAATTAGGTTGCTTAAGTAAAAATTTAATAGAAAACATAAATACTAAGGTTACAATAACCTAAATATTTCATATCTATTACTTTTGTTTACTCCTTTTGAAGTTGCTATTGTTGATAAGGATATTGAATAATTACTAAAATTAATGTAGATGAATTATGGAGATTCATGGATACTTTAACAAAAGTCTGATTTAAGCTATTTCGTCTATAGCACACTATCTTAACGCATACATATGTTAATTTCTATTCTCAAAAGTATAAAAATGATTGGTTCATTTTAGCCAAATTTAGGATGGAGTAAAAAAATTCTAAATATTATTGTATAAGGTAGGGCAGTATTAGTATTCATAAAAGCGCGAAATAAAATTTATTAAGAAAATTAGTTGTCAGTCCAAATATTTTTTATTTCATATAATCTTATTCTCCTCCAGTAAAAAATGTTATGAACAATGGAAAGGCACAAACAATTGAAAAAACATTAATTATGAAAATCTTTTGGCCTGAATCAAAATAGCTTGAAGTGTGTTTTATTTATCAAAATTTAAATATTATTATTGGAGTGGGGGCAAGCGGGCAAGTAAATTAATAAGAAATTCATTAAGGGTACATAACTGGAAATTTTAGGTTTGGTTCTTTTTATATTAAATGATAAAATTCCTACCTAGAACGGAATCATTCGAGCGTGATAAAGTATTTGTAATTAAATGAGATTCATGATGAAAAAGCAAATATTTGGATTTGTTGAAGCATTAAACAGATTTAAGTTAATTTACAAAGATTATTGACACATCTTATAACATCTCATTTAAATATGGTGGAAATAAACAAGTGAATGCGATTGTTAAAAACGCATAGAAAGGGGGCTAATGTTTAAGAAAAAGATATCCAAAATAGATAGAATCTCTCTTGTATTTTAAAAGTGATTAAATTATTATTTTTGGTGTAAGGATTAGATTTTTATTCTTTCTTTCTCTTTTAATACTTTCGTCGGCAATCATCGCTCAATAAATATATTGATTGGACAAAATAAATAATCAAAGAAAGAAATAAGCAAATTAATTAATATCCTCCCTTAGTTAAAAAGTGAGCTGGATCATTTCTAAAATTAATAATCAAATCAATTAATAATAAATCAATAAAGAGTAACACTCCAAAAAAAAAACAAGCAATACAAATCATTTCTAATTTAATATAGAGCCTTTCTATTTATTTAAAAAAAAACAAAATAAAAAATGTACCAACCCACCTACTATAATAATTTCTCTTTGTCTCCTGAAGCCTCCAGAAAGAATGCCTATGAAATGTCAACTAGATACAGTGCCATTAACCCTATTAGCCAATCCCAATTCTTGGATGAAGAATAAGTTGAAACTATTATTACCACTACCTCGACCTACAATCAACCCAACCCTGCTAAGCGTTTACACTCTCAATCCTATTACTGTTCTACTGATGCTGATTTACTCAACTAATTATAAAGAGCTAACTAATCTGTATGCCAAATGGCCAATGATTTAAAGGATTTCAATGAATCCATTCGTAAAAGAACAGGATTAGATGATACCAGAAAATCCCAATACTCTATTTATGATGCTTCCATTTCCCCTATTTCTAACAATTATAAGAATAATGATTTCACTTTCCCTTCCCCAAACCTTAGAACTAATAGATCTTACACTACCCATTACAATAATGAAATCCCCACTACAGTTTCTTAAAACTTGAATGCTCCCCTTAGATCCTCTCAATACATCCAAAAATTAAATAAGTCTAGTAATAATTTGAGAGAATCAGTTGCTCTAAAGGAAGCCAATCCTCTCCGTGTTTCCACTTTCTATGATGGCAGCCAAACTGTTATTAATTTCCCCTTCTAAACTTATGATAATTAGGATACTGAAGTTGTTGACACCAGAGCCAACTACAGATCTACTACACAATAAAAGGAAGATGAGAATACCAGTAGAAGATATTACATCAAACACGAAGACCTTGAATATGAAGAGTTTGAAGATTTCGCCAATCCTTCCAAGAATTACAAGAAAATTAAATACCCTTATCAAGTCAACTGGTAGAGAGTCCATGAAGCACCTGAATTCATTCAAAACCTCATTAATATATAAAAGAACCGTTCTGAACCTATTGAATCTGAATAAAGCTCTCCTATTATGATTAATCAATAATAATAATAATAATAATAAGCTGCCAAATACCCTAAATATGTTCCTAAAGCTTCTTTTAATTTATTAGATGAAACTAACAGCAGATCTTATGCTGAAACTAATAATACTCTTTCTGGTTCTTATATTGCTAGCTCCAACAACATCCCCTACCAATATTATTGATAGATTTGTAACACAAAAAAATCCAGATAAATAACATATAAATTAAATTCTCATTATATTAAAATTCTAAATGTCTTATCCCTATTAATTATATTATTTATATTATGTAGTTTCTTCCTTACAATATTTTGATAAAAGTTAAATGAATCTATTTATGAATTTTTATTTTTTGATTGTTATTACTAGCAATGGTCCTTGGCTTTATTTGTTACTCTAATATTTTCCAATCTATTGGCTTTATTTGATAAAATAGATTGCTTCACTTTTGCTTTACATTTAACTTCTCTTGCACTTCTTAGTGGAAGTATTCTTGGTTTTAAAACATAATTATAATAAAATTTATTTGATCTATTCAGAAATAATAAATGTAAGATGCTCAATTTTGATTAAAGATTGTTATGAATATGTTATAATATATTCTCAAAAAAAAATCAAATTTGGTAATTTCTTTGTATGAAAATTCAGCCAAAATATAAATAGAATGAAATTAATTCTGAAGGATAACTTTCTCTTAAATAATAAGTGTGATTATTTATTTTTATATTGCTAAAATTTAATATAGCAGCTTATAGAACAAATGAAAACCTGTAAAAATAATTAATTCCTTATTAATCAACATATATCTTAAATTCCTAACACCAATTATTTTATTATTCTTTCATTAAAGAATAAAAACTATAGCGGAGCTTAAATTGTAAAACTTTTATTCCAATAGATTTATCCTTAAAATAATCTCTTTCTTCTGTTTTTTTGAAGAATGAATAAATAAACTCAAGTAATTTCAAATGATCAGTAAAAAATTTTAATAAATAAATGTAAATTTCAAAAATAATAAAATATTCGCCACAATTAAAAACAAATTGTAAATTCAATGATATAGGAAAAGAGTGGGAAAAATTATCAAATTTAAAGAAAATACCAGAATATCCCTAATATTACATTACACTTTATTAGGGAAGGAATCATTATAAAAATATGACTATATATAATTAATTACATAAAAGTATAATTTGTTTACATTTTATTTTTTAAATAACTAAAAACAAACAAATAAACAAATAGAGAAGAAAAAAGGTATTATATATTATTATTATTATTAGATGTAATACAAAAGTATTATTTATTATTCATCAATTCCTTTAATGGACAATTTTTTTGTGCTTTAAAAATGCAAATTGATAATTTTATTAAGCATTAAAATATTGGGATAATTTTTAATTGTCTAATCAATTATTTACAAAGTAATATTCTTGAGTTATTTACTCACTGAAGAAAATTTGAGTAAATAAATTTTAATAGGTCAAAGTCTATTTTCTGTCATGCATTTAAATTTTATTTATTCTAAAATATTTCACAAGGAAGAATCTATTTTCAACCTAATTTTAACTTTAACGAAGTTATTCTATTGAAATGCGTTGCTTCCTTTCCTTATCTATTTCTTTTTCCACTTTTCTATATAGTTGATTACTTTTTTTAGTAAAAAATATTAAATCAACAATATAATTATTCCTCTATTTTATTTACATTCAAATATTTATCTTTAAAGTATGGAGGATTTTAAACAATAGTTTTCTCAAGTTGAGTAATTTTAAATATATAAATATTTTAAAGGATTGTAATCTGACATATATAATGTAAAAGGATGAATGTTTCAGAAGGAAACTCTAATATAATAGTAGATTTTATCTTAGGTAGACTTTCATCATCATAAGTGTACATCATTTCCAAAAATTTATCTATTAGATTTACTAATATCCATAATATGTAATTAGAGATGATAAAACTAAAGAGAAGGTGCTGCAATTAAAGGGGAAAACCATTAAATAAATTGAATTCTTTTTTTAGGATCACCCATTGTAGATAGAATTCGAGTATTAAATAAATTTATTAGATAAAAAATGAAAAATTTAATGACAATATTGATTGATTATGTACAAAAGGTATGTAAAAGAAATCTAACTTCTACTCTTAGAATAAATAAAAAGGGTCAATATTTATATAAATGGATGGTAAAATAAATTTTATTTAGTTTTTTGTATGAATTGATTCAAATATTTTTATAAATAGCCTATGGAAAGAAGATATGGATAATTTTATTAGCTCCATTATTACAAATTACAAGAGTTTAGAGTTAAAGTAATATTTAAAATGTTTATAAAAATTTATTAGCAGTTTTTTGCCAATAAAAAACAATTTTAAGAATTAAATTTTATAAAATTTAGATTCTAGTCTGATGAATGGATCTACAGCATTTAGAATGAAGTTATTAGTAGATATAGCAATATCACATTCTCATCAGAATCTCTATCGTTATAAATAACCAATCAGGAATTTTTTCTAAAATTTAGCAAGAGAGTGTTTGTAAATTAAATACTGACACAATAATATCTCCGAAATGTTACAAGTGATAATACACTATTTCAAAAATAGAAAATAAGATTACAGTTCTAGTATTATTTATAGTAAGAAGAGATCCTACAGCTTTTAGACATCATCTAATATCATCCATCGCTTTATCATTTATAATTCTATGAACAATTTAGTCTATGGTAGAAGGATAGGAGTTATGAATTAAATATTTATGAAAGTATAACAATGAAATGTCTCGAAATGCTTACTTAAAAATTCGATGTAAAAGAAATCATTTCAAGAGTAAAGAAGGAAAATGATCATGGAATTTATTTGAATTTAATGGGATTAAGCAGTTATCAAGCAAACCTTTATAGAAACTATTCCATAAAAAAAATAATAGAATATATTTTACTGACCACAAAAAACCAGAGCTTAAAGGAAGTGAAAATCTCTTCACGCATTGATTATAATAAGGAAACTCATCTTATTATGGATGCAAAGTTATCAGAAAATGATTCATTATAAGAAATTATAGAATTATTATGCTGCTTACCCTCACATACTAAGATAGTCATTAATCTTTCTTCAGACACATATTAAAGATTCTCTAATGATTATCCTATATCAAACTCAGATAATGAATTATTAGTTAAGTTGATCTCACTGAATTCTTTATTTAAACAAGGGTTTGTGGTTAATATCAATAATACTTTTAATTATAGATAATCAGAAGGGAATATAGAAATTTGTGATAAAATAAAGGGGTTTTCATTTAATTAATTAGATTTACCACAAATAGATAGTCTGAAATTAGAAGTTAGCGAATAAAAAATATCTGAAATTGGGACATTTCTTTCTGTCAAATAACTAGATGAGAACAAAAAGATGACTTTGAAATCTCTAGATATACTTGTATAAGTTATTCCTTATTACTATTATTCTAGAAATTAAGCCTAAAATCCTGACAGTATTTTTCTATTGCTTTAACTTCTCTCCTTATTAAAACCATAGAATATCTAATAACTCTAGCATCTAAGAATTTCCAGTAAAAAAGAATAATCTCTTTTTAGCTATGATATTGACTAATCTGTACTTGAGATAACTTTAGATGATAATAATGTTCAAAATTATAATTATGTATATGATTTTGTATAAATTCTTTAATAAAAAAATCAATTCAGTAAAGTTAAGTATATTAGTAATCTTTAAAATGTACAGTAGAATATTTAACTTCTTAGTATGTTAAAATCAAGCTCATCGAACTAACAATATGACATAAATATATAAAAATTCTTTAAAATGGATTTAAATAAATAGTAAATTGAAATTTTTTCGTTGAAGAGATTTGATTAACTAATAGTTTTACTCAATTTTCTAAAAGAGTAAATTTAGTAGATAGAGAATCTGACTATTACAAAAACTCAGCTTAAACCCAAGAAAGATAATTTCAATTTGCTTTTTGATTTTTTTTCTAAAAATAAAGTCTAATTCAAGTAAGTTGATATAATTTCTACACATTATTAATCTAAAATAGGTATAGTTCTCCCAATACTATAAAAATTAATTCAAACCTACCCATCATTTACTATTTCTAATTGCAAATTTAAGTGTTTAGTATTTGATTCCGATAAAAAAGAATTACTGACTCAACTATATCTGAATAACTCTTACTTTACTAAATAATGGAGTACCTTCACAAAATTACATCTAAAATTAACTGATATATCATAATCAATAAATTCTGACGTGCTGAAATTAATAAGTGAAAACACAAATTTAAAAGAGCTCATCTTAAATATTTAAAAATGCGATAATATAGATTTAATCACTAAACTTAAAATTAAATTGTCTTAATTGAATCTGTTATACATTCAGGCTCATGGTATTAAAATCTACTTTCAAAAAAGCAATGGAATTCTTAAAATTGAAGCAAACCACATTTATGTGATTTAGTAATTTTTGCTATAGAGTACAAATTTAGATAATAATCTATTCAGTCATGTTTAGGAATTGGAATTTACTGCTGTAGGAGAAAGAATCAAAGAGAAACTAGAAATTTATAAAGAAATAAATTTTGACATCTATCTTATTAAACCATTTACACTTAAAGTACTCAAGCTAAATATTAAGTAAATTCAAATATATTGTTAATTTTTAAAATAGCAAATAAGATTTTGCAACAACAAAAAAAAATATATATAATATTAATTTTCATTTTTCTGTTAATATAAAATTTTTAAATATTTTGAAGAAATGATCTTATAACCCTCCTAATTAAATTAAAAATTTTAAAAAAATCTTAATTAATTAATTTATTAATTACACTAATTTATTTTAAAAATATTTAAACTAATTATAATTAAAATAAATAATTTAGGTAATCAATAGAAAGCTTTGTTGGATTAATGAAATTTTTGAATGAATCAATGCTAGATCATCTAGAAATTGATAATTAAATTGTAATAAATTCATAGGAATTTAATCCTCAAAATAAATAATTTACTCAAGCCCTTTAGGATTGCAATTTTCATAAAAAGTTAAAAAAATATACAATCAAGATAAGCTTATTGTATGATTAATTTAACTTAGGGAAAATTTGTTTTGATGATAGAAGAACATTGAACTTAGATTTGAGTTACTTTTAAAATCCTAAAGATATTCCAAATGGATAAGTATATAGAGATTTACTTGATCTTTGTAAATTCTTTGCTACAGGATTTATTTATGCTTAGAAAATAATTGCATCGTAAATTTTCTTCTAATATTATTTACAATAACCTATTTTAATAATATAGATTCTCATATCATAATAATCTAACTGACTCCCTTACTAAGCTTGCTAGATTATTCTTTTGGTCAGATTTCAAATTCCTAAAGAGGCTTTATGTCACCAATGTCTCTACCTAAAAAGATCTTGAATTTAAATTTGTGGATATCAATTAAACTCTTAGATAAAAAGAAATCATATTGAAAGTAATTCAATTAATGAAGAAAAAATAGAATAACTTTGGATTAAATAGGGCAGAGAAGTTAATAGATCTTTTAGCATTTCTATAAGTGAAGAATGATAAATCTATAATTCATTAAGATGCTTAATGGGAATATATGAGACAGATAAATCAATTATGATTTTAAATAGTTGTAAATTATAAAATCAACAATCTAATCAAATTAATTCATCTAAAATAAATTTAAAGAAGTTATCAATTTTTAAAATATTTAAATTATTTATTTAAAACTGTTTAAGTTCAGAAAAGCTATTATTTCATGTAACTACGAAATCATTTGTTAATTAATAGTATTACACTAAACCCAAAACCCTCCTCTGTATTCGAAAAAATAGTTAATTTTTGGTAAAAACAAAGAAATTAATTATCAAAAAAATTCAAGTAATCACATGTAAAGATATTTCTCTTTATCAAAAAAACATTTTTAACCACAAAGGTAATGTTTATGCCAATCATCAAATATTTTAAATTAAAAAAGTAATTTTTATATTCTAAGTTTAATTACTGTATTATTACAGCATAAATAAATATAAACATGTAAAAAAATATTGTCTATATTATAATTATTTATGTTTTTTTTATTAAAGCATTAAGAAATATTTAAAATAAATTGAAAGCAAAATCAATAATATCTTCTTTCAATGGATTGTTGGACTAATCTAATAAATTGTTTAATTTATCTGTTTTTTAATTAGTTAGTAAAAGGATCCTTATGATTATACTCTAAAGTCAAAACTGTTAGGTTATCTAAATAACCCAAATGAGATAAAATTTATTTATATCCAATAGATTTAAAACTAAGAGAAAGTTTTAAAATTTTAAGATTTTAACATTTTCTTATGCCAGAACTTAGGCTTGATATCCCTTCTTCGCCAATATTATCAGATTGTAAGTTGAGTTGTAAAGTAATTAAATTATGACACTTATTTAAAAAAGAGCCTAAGCTTTAAGCACCTTAATCTCTTATGTCGTTTAGTGAAAAATTAAACTCTTCAATGTTAGAGCAGTTAATCAAACCCTAACCTATATTAAAATCTTGACCATTAATTTCATTTCCACTCAGTGAGAGACTTAAATTTTTAAGGTTAGAACATTAACCAATCATAGATAATAAAGTAGAAGCACCTTGCACCCCAAAATTATTATTACTTAGAGAGATTAATAAAGTTGTTAGATCAGAATTCCTATGCAAAAAAGATCCTAAAATAGATACACCTTAATCTTTAATATTATTTTAATTAAGATTAAGATGCAGACATTATAGATTAGTGCTTTAACCCAAGCCAGAATTTAAGCCAGATGCACCTGAATCAGTCATTTTATTAGATCCAAGATCTAATTTTAAAGTCGTAAGTTTAATGCAGTTTGCCAAACCAGAGGCTAATACAGATACACCTTCAGCACCAATTTAACAGTCGCTAAGATTTAGTTACAAAGTTGTAAGATTGGTGCATTTTCCCAAGCCATAATTTAAGCCTAATGCACCTGAATCAGTCATTTCATTAGATCCAAGATCTAATTTTAAAGTCGTAAGACTAGTGCAGTTTGCCAAACCAGAGGCTAATCCAGATACACCTTCTACGCCAATAGAACAGTTGTTAAGATCTAGTTACAAAGTTGTAAGATTCTTACAGTTTCCCAAACCAGTACCTAAACCAGATGCACCATCACATTGAATATAACAACCACTAAAATCTATAGATAAAGTCCTAAGATTTTAGCAATTACCCAAACCAGCACCTAGGCCAGATGCACCCTCTGATTCAATAGAAGCTCCTCTATTAGGCGAAAAAATAAGCTCTAAATTTGTAAGATTAGGACATTTTCCCAAACCATCACCAATACCAATAGCCCCCTCATCTTAGATAAATTGATATTCTCCTGTAAGAACTAGTTTTACATTTGTAAGATTAGGACATTTACTCAAACCCAAGCATAAACTAGATGCCCCCTCATTATATATAGTACTACCCTCTTCTTAAGAATATAATTTAAAATTTGTAAGCTAAGGACAGTTGGTCAAACCAGAGATGAAACCATCTACGCCTGAACCGCTAAAATCTTCAGAAGGAAGAACGTCAATTTCCAAGGTTTTTAGATAATTGCATTTTCCTAAAGTAGAACCTAAATCAGAAAATTATTCATCGCTAAAATCTGAGCATTCAATTATGTTTAAAGTAAGAAGATTAGGATATGTGTTTAAAATAGTAGCCAATTCAGATATTTAGTCCTCATTTTGAAAATTAAGTTTTAAATCTAAAGTAGTTCGCCATTCTAAATTAGATTTTGGAGAATCTCCTGAACTATCACAGTTGATTTTCTATTACTACATTATTTAAATAGTTTTTTTTATTGTTTTGAATTGATTTACAATGTAGAGAAAATATTAATATTTGTTTAAAAAAAAGTAATTTTTATATTAAATTGTATCTCTAAAAAAATAATTTGAGTTTTATTTTTTTACTTTTTCTGTTTGTAAAAAGCAAAAATATTCTAAAACAATTAAGAACTTTATTTTTATTTGTAAAACATTAAATGTTATTAAAATTAAAAAAGAAGGAAAAACTCTTTCAGATCAAGTAGATTTTGATAATTTTTAATTTATTAAAAAATTATTGGAATGAAAAGATAAGAATTAACTCTAAAGTAATTAAAGACAAAAATTAATGAGATTAAGTAGCAAAAGAATTAATAAAAAAATTTATCAAGGAAAAGTTCAAACCATAAAGAAGAAAGAATATTAGATATTTTATACTTTAAGAGATAATTATGAACTAATAAGCAATCAATTTAATATTCTAAATCGAGGAAAAAATAATGATTTAGAAATCTATTAATGCTGATTATTTATAATTAAATAAATTACCAACAATGAAAATAGAAATCAGAAATTAATAAATTAATATTTATTCTAATCTTAAAGAAATTAGATGAAATTGTTGTTTTTATTATTGATGATTGAGAAGATTGTGGTGTTCCTTCTTTGTTAAGCCACCATTTTTAGCATAATTTTTGATAAAGCTAATTTAATTTCAGAGATTTTAGAAAACAAAGGAGGATTTGGAGAAGGATGATATTTTTATTTATAATTATGGATTTTATGTTTTTTAATTCATAAAAAACAATTATAGTTGGTATAAAATCAATCTTATAATTTATGTAAAATGAGATTACAATTATTTATTAAAAATTCATTTGATTTGGGAATAGGTAATAAATAATTTAAGTCTCTAAATATACATTAAAGTTATTTACTTTGTTAAATAATTAGTAGAAATATTATTTGGATTTATTGTATTTTAAAGTAAATAAAATTTGTGGAAGATATTTAAGTAAATTAGAATTATAGGGTAATTTAAGAAATCTAACACTATGAGATAAGTAAAAATATTTGGAGTAATTAATTGATGGTCAACTGAAATTTGATTAGTTGAATAATTATAAGTTTTTGGGAATATTGGAAATATAAGGATTAGATCGATCGAAAAATAAAATACTAATAGTTATAATTATTTAACAACTATATTATTTCAGTGATTGAAGAATAAGCTTTCTAACTTATTGTAAAATGAATGGACCTAGGTGGGTAGATAACAACATAATACTTCAGAAATAGCGTGAATCTCAATATTAAAAGCATGTGCAGAAAGTAACTTCAATAGTGAATACATAAAAGAAAAGCCATGGATTAGATTAGAATCTCATTAAACAACAATAGAGTTTGTATAATGCAAAATCATTTAATATGCATTTTAATGAGAATTAAAGATTGAATTAGATTAATAAGTAAAATTAGATGTTACTTGACAAATTGATAGATATATCTGAAGGAAAACAAAGTGTAATTAGACATTAACTATCAAATCCCCCTTAATAGGATAAATAAACCTTGAGAGCAATGTCTCAAAAGAGAAAGCAAGCAGCTATTCAAATATACACAGAAAATTAAGCTATGGCTCAGAGATTATTAAACTAGCGCTCCTTCATTAATAAAGCTCAAATTTAAAAAGAAATAGATGAGTATGAAAAATTAAAAGCGCATATGTAGAAAGTAAAGCCAAGTAGTGTTAATAAAAAGAGAAATGCAAGTGCTTAGCCAGTTCATAACTTACCACCAATTGTTTCCCATAATAGGAACATGTCAGGTTATAATTAGGTAAATCATAAAAGAAAATTGAAAAAGGTTAATAATTCAAGTGCTTTGAATAAGAGTGCATATGACATGTCTCATGATACCTCTTACATATACAAAAATAAGGCAACAAATTAGAGTTATTTGAATTAATCGGAAGCTGATATTATAATAAATCAATATGATACTAACCCAATATAAAACAGCAACTCTATGCCTGCTTATTAACAGTCTCATAGCGCAAATATCCACAACCCAAGTAATAGAGATTAGCCTTATTTATCTAATCAAATATCTATTAGAGGATCTCAGCATATGACACCTGCTGCTATACTAGAAGAAGAGGATTATTAAACTGAGATGATAAATACTAATAATTAGACTTCAAATTTCTATAAAAATTCAGCTCGTGCTTCAAGCTAAATTAGTTATAATCGAAATCAAACTAATGATGATAGTTATTAAAAGCACCAATAAATTCTTTAATAGCAAAGTAATCTAAACAAAACGTATGAGAATACTTAGAATAGTAATTAACCAATAAATGCTTATCATTTTAACTAAGATAAGGAGAATAACCCCAATACTTTGTTAAACTAAAATCCCCAAAGTAATATTAATGTAAATTAGAATTAATAATCTCAGCAGTAATCTCTGAATTAAAGTCAATAATAATCTTAATATTAAACTCCATATTAACTTGAATCCTAAAGCCAAGCACATTAGATATAAAATTAATAATAGAATTAATCTACCCCCAATTCTCTTGCATAATCAATATAATAAACTTAAAATGTTACTTAAAAGTAGTCCCAATAATAATCTTTATAGGCATCGCAAAATCAGTCATCATATAAGTTAAATTAGGTGCAATAAGAATACAATCAATAACAATAATAAAAATTACTAAAGTGAGACGGATTTAATCCATTTTAAAACTAAATAATACTTTTATACTTATTAAAGTTTGGAAATAGAATAAAATAATTATTTTATTCTTAATATTTTTATATTTGATTTAATTTTACTTTTGTTGTCGTTAAATTGAATTCCAAATATAAAAACTATCAATCAAAAACTAATTCCTTTTTCAATCAGTTTAGTAAGGTATCCATAAGTTTTATGGATTTAATTAAACAAAATTTAAAATAAAATGATTTAAATGAATTAGAAAAATCCATAAATTTGTAATGATATGATTTAAATAAGTAGAGTTAATGCTAATGTCTCAAATTATTTTAAGAGAATTAAATTTTTTTCATTAAAACTCATAAATTTTCTTTACTAAATAAAAGACTTCTTTAAAATGTAATCATTATTTAGGTAGAATTTGTAATTCTTAATCTTTAATCTCTTGGTAACAAAAATAATTGACTCAAAAATAAATTATCAGTTTGTTTTTAGTAAGTATTTTTCAAATAAATAACAATCAATTCAAAATCTATCCTTTATTTGCTTAAAATTGAATAAGCTTACACATAACAAATAACACAATTGACAAATAAGGAGATATCATTATTATATTTAAAGAAACAGTAAAAACTTTTCTTTTTGTAAACAATTTACTGACTGATTAAGCATGGATTTTATAAATACATATTAAGGATTTTTTTAATCATAAAGACAAGCCAATTTAAAGAGAAGAATCTTTATTTAAGAGTTTATTAAAGAGACACTTAATTTATTTATTAGTAAATCTTTCTTTTTTTCTATCAAAAATAAATTAATCTTTCTTAGCTATTCTCCTTCAATTTAAGATAATAATAATAATATTTATTCAAAAATGTCTGAGCGTTAAGTATTATTATTAAAATTTCATATATTTTATTTATGTTGACAACTTTAATTCAGATTATTCATTTTATTTTAATATACTTAAAGCTTTTTGCTTCTTTTTTCAGAACCCTACTTGATAAGAATGCAATAATTACAGTTGAATTGAAAAATGATTTAAAAATAAAAGGTAAACTCACTTATGTTGATGGAAATATGAATTTCAACTTAGTAGATATAGAAGATTAAGAGACTTTATAGATTGTAAGTTCTTTGATGATTAATTATTAGAATAAAATGTTACATTTTCTATAAAATTGAGGCATTTTTTAAATAAATACATTAGGCTAATATGAAGAGTTGTTTTATTAGAGGTTCTACTGTAAGATATGTTCACCTTGAAAAAGCTGATGTAGATGTAGAATTAATATAAGAAGCATGTTAAAAAGAATTTAAAAATAAGAAATGAAAATTAAAAGTTGATTTATAGATTGATAAGAAATAATATCTTTTATATAAATTAAATACTATTCAAAATTGTGTTCGTGATAGAAAGCTTCTATGTTAATGAGTTCAAGCTAATAAAGATAAATTCATTCTATTTATTTATTCTATTTTTTATAGTTTAAAAGTTGATATTTACTCATTTCACTCTTTGAAAAAATATTTTAAAAATTTATAATTTTAATAACTAAACTTGCATAAAAATAAAAATAGAAATTTAATTAATTGCCAATTATTTTTAATACTAAAAAATAGCACATATATTGATTGGATGATTGTGAATTATTGTTTAGTCCATAGAATGAAAAAAAATACTAAAAAATAATTAATTATGAATAAAGACAGTAATGATTTGATTGCAAACATATCTTCCCTATTATCTTTTGCATTAATTTACCTCCTAAATCAATGTTTGAAATATCAAAAATAAGTCAATTTCAAAGTTTTAACTTCACAAAAACTAATTAAAATTTTAAACAAAAAAATTTTAGAATCTCTAAAAACCATTTATTGTATTAAGAAAAATAGTTGAATTTAAAATGGATAACATAGAATAGAATTTAGTAGAAAAAAATATTGGAAAATATTAAATTGTGCAAGTAATTGGTAAAGGTACTTATGGCGAAGTCTATAAAGCTTAGGATTAAGAAACACGCGAAATAGTAGCATTAAAAAAGACAATTACAAGAGTAACTTTAATGTCTATAAATTGATATTATCTAATAAACATCAAATACCATGAGTATTTTAAAACTTATTTTTTTAATAATAGTTAGAAAATGATGGTATTCCCAGTTCTGCTTTAAGAGAAATATCGTTATTAAAAGAAATAAATCATGAAAATGTAGTAGTGTAATAATTTTAATTTATGGTAGCTTTTAGTAATGAATTTCTATCAATTATAATTAGATTAAAAGACATAATCATTCAAGAAAACCTACTCTACCTTGTGTTTGAATATTGTGAGAGCGATTTAAAGAAGTTTTTAGATTCTAAAACAAAAAATCCTGGCCAATTCCTTGATAGCATAACAATAAAAGTAATAAATACATTTG
The DNA here is from genome assembly GCA_000260095.1 of Tetrahymena borealis. Classification (NCBI taxonomy): domain Eukaryota; phylum Ciliophora; class Oligohymenophorea; order Hymenostomatida; family Tetrahymenidae; genus Tetrahymena; species Tetrahymena borealis. The sequence goes on along the minus strand of JH651253.1, from coordinate 84,486 downwards.
CTTAAAATAGTAATATTAGCGATAAATTATAAGGACCTAATTTGATTTTTCAACAACAAAAAAATGTAATCTAAATTTAATTTAAAATAAAGAAAATAGTTTATTAAATAATAAGAGGAGTTGCAGCTTGTCATACGAGAAGAATTATGCACAGAGATCTAAAACCTTAAAACATTCTTATAGATAAAAATGGTAAAAACATTATCTAATGCAATATATGAGTAGAAGTTGTATCTATTCTAATATGCAATTCAGTATTTTAAGTTAAATTTTTATATAAATTACTTTAGATGTGATCAAAATAGCAGATTTTGGATTGTCAAGAACATTTTGTATGCCTATCAGACCTTACACAAAGGAAGTTGTAACTTTATGGTATAGACCCCCTGAAATTTTACTAGGTGCTTTAGATTATTGCACTCCAATCGATATGTGGTCAGTTGGTTGCATAATGTACGAACTAATCACTAGAGTTCCTCTTTTTTAAGGAGACTGTGAAATTGGATAGATTTTTAAAATATTCTAGTAACTTTTTTGCTAATAATTTCCAAATTAAAATTAAAAATTTTTCTCTCAAAAATTCTAAAAGAGTTCTTGGTACTCCTACCGAAGTTGAATGGCCAGGAATTAAAGATTTAGCAGATTATAAGCCTACTTTCCCAAGATTTAGAGCCAAAAAGCTTGGAGAAACAATAGAAGCTATTCTCAAGAAATATAATTAAAATGCAGAAGTTGACATAGCAGCAGTTGATTTACTTTAGAGATTGCTGTGTTATGATCCAATTAAAAGAATAACTGCAAAATCTGCACTTAACCATGTAAAGATAGATAAAAATTTGTAGAATTATCAAATATAAAAATTAATTATTTAATTAAAAAATATAGCCTTATTTTAATGATATCAGAAATTTGTTTGAAAAGAAGTGAATAGATCGATAGATTAATCTCAGTTGAAAGTATTATTAAACATTTCAATTAAGTAGAATAGCGAATAAACGATGGAATAACACGTAATTTAATAATAAATTAAGGAAAGATTTAAAGGAAATAAAAACAAATAAGAATACTAACTTTTATACTAACTTATTACTTGTATACTATTTATTTATATTAACATTATCTTGTATGGATAGGAGAATGGACGGACAATCTTATTTTTAAATCTTTCAAAAAAAATAACTATAAATGCTTTCTTATTTATTATTTATTCATTTTATTTGTTATAGATAGTATCACATTTTACTTAATCACTCACTCATTTAAACATTTCTAAGAATTTTTCTCATAAATCGATATCTTCGTCATTATCTCCCCATCCAGCTGTCTCTGCCTCTTCAACTGGATCATGATTCATACTATTATTAAATTTAGCAATATTAATTTAAGGATATTATTTTCCACTTTTAAAAATTAAAATAATATTTTTTATAATTATAATTACTTAAATTTGCTTTCAACTACTTTCTTTTCATCTTAAAAGAGATCATCAGGCTTTACTTCTTAAATTTAAGCTTTTGATTATTTTTTGGTGGTTTTGGAAGCAGCTTTGGAGCTATTATCGATTGCTGGCATACCCATATTCATCTATGAAAAGTAATCAACTTCATCAACTGGATCATTTTTCTATTATAATATTAGCATATGTATTAAATAGAAAAAGATAAAAATTTCTTTAAATTTTACTTCTACTTTCTAAATTTTATCTTCATCTATCATTCCCAACATTGGTTTTTTAGATGTTTTTGGTTTGGTACTCACTACATTCGCGGGAGTATCAAATACATTTTATGATTACATTGTCATTGGATTACTTGTAATAAAGGGTTTATCATAATCATCATTTTCATCATTAGGATTATCTTACAATTCCAACTCATTTTTAGAAAACTATGTACTATTATTTGTCAAATCCTCCTTAAAATACTTTCTTTCTTCTTCCTCTTCTTCATTTGCTAACTTTTATTATTGTTTATTCTATCTTTCCATTGTGGTAGATCCAAAAGGATCATCTTGATTTTAATCTATTCTTTAACCATCTTCATCTATATTCTCTTCTGTTGCTTAAGCAAATATTTTATGAATGGGTAAACAATTATTTATTGTTTCTCCACATAACACTCTCAATCCTGAAAGCTTAGAAATCAAAAGATTCATTTTTTAACTCCTAATAATTCTTTCTCAATCAGAAACTTTACAAATTTTAATAATTAATGATTTTAATTCCACAGATTTAATGATTTTGATAAGAAAAAACCACTATCTAATATTAGCACCCAATAGAGCTAAAGTGAGTAATTTAATAAAATTATTAATAATTTGCAATTATTCCTCCTTAAATAGCCAGGTTTGAATAATATGCAAATGCTAATTACTAAATATCTAATTTGAGCTTATAATTTAACGATCAGATGGACAATTACAACCAAAAAATCTACACTTGAGATTCATAGGCAACATTAATTGCATACTTCTATTTTACTATTACAATTGAATTACTGAAAATAAATATTTACTTAAAATACATTTCTAAATTATTAAATACAATAAAACTGAACTAAAAGCTAGCTTGTGTAATTCTTAAATCTTATTTACTTACTTTTTTTATAAAAATCCCTAGATAATTATAAATTAAATAATAAATTATTTTAATATAATTGCTATTTTATTTTCAATTAAATATAAATACCCAAAAATTTAATTGTAAATATGAATAAGATACAAATCCTATTTTTAGTAAATTATTTTTATTTTCCTTTTAAAGGATTTGTATTTAGAAAAGATTAAAGAAAGAAATGGCTTGATTTGTTTTTAAATCAATAATTAAATCAATAAAATGTAACTTTTATATTGGATATTAATTTATTAGGGTATAGTACAGATGTATAATATAAAATTGGTAATAGAAGTGATATTTTTTAATATTAAAATGAAAGTATTTGTTATTCTTCCTAGAAACGGATTATTATTATTTCTTAATGAAGAATGAGCTGGTAAGTAAGAAAGTAAGTAAGCATTTAAGCAAGAATGTTTGTTAAAAGGATGGCTTTTATGTCAATACCTAGATTCTACACTTTTGCTGTTTTACTGAGTAAAGTTTAGAGGAAGAAGAGGTTAAGCTATTTATAAAATTTATAATTATCAAGTGGATTAAAAATTAGAATAATTTACTCTTAGGATTCCTTTTTATTTCTACTTAGTTTGGAGTTGCATTTTATTTTTCAATGATTTCTAATATATTATTTGTATTGGGATTTGTATTTAATGGGTTCAATTATATGCCATTAATATTCTTCTTGACTACTTTTGGAGGGGCCACTATTGATAATTCTTCTTTATATAAATATCCTCCATAATTTCCTGTGCCAAATCGTTATTCTTTTGCTAAATTATTTAATTTAAATTAATTAATAATAAAATAAAATAAATATTTACCTTATTAATAATTATTTGTCATGTCCATTAAAGATTTTTTAGATTACAATTATTATTAATGTCTTCCTCTTGAATCTTTATCTAATTCAGTAGAATTCTTCTTACATTTTTTAATTTATGTTGGTGTATTTTCTTAAGAATGGTCATCAATTATTTATGATTTATCTCTAATTTTTTTGTTCTTTGAGGCTTTATTATCATTCTTTTGTTCAATTTAAAGAACTCTAGAATCTTTTTCTATTTCCACTTACTCAATTGCTTTTTATTTCAAGAAAATGATTAATAATTGATTACTCTTTTTCAAATTAACCTCTCCAAGAAGATTTTAAAAAAATATTTACCTTAAGCAAATGGTAATTTTGGTAATCTTAGTTCTTTATTTTTGAAGAAGAAAGGAGGAACTATATAGCAGTTTTTAGTATCATTCCAAGTAGATTAACTCTAAATTAAATTATTATTAAATAAATTGTTAATTAAATTAAGGTCATGATTTAATGATTACTCTTATTATTTCAAGTTCCTCTTTTTTGAAAACCATATCTGTAATAGAATTGAGGAGTTTATTTTCCTTTTCAAGAATTCTCACAGATTCTAGGATTTCTTCTTTATCTTCTCTGTGCTCTCTCTCTAGATCTTCTATTTCAACAATGCTTTGTTTATATTTATTTTTTAACTTTTTTATAATCTTTCTTTGAGCTTCTACTTCTTCTTGTAAATTTTAGTAATTCTTTTCAACTTCAAGCATCTCTTCTTCTTTCTTCTTGTTGTCTAAAATTAATTTTTCATGCTCTTTTTATTACTTTTTCAGTTTCTTTTTTACTTCTTAGTAAGCTTTCTTTTATTTCTCATCTCCTCCATTACCACCTACCATTTTGTTTTTCTAGAATTCATCTAGCAACTATTACATTTTTTATCTTTATTCTTACTCTTCCTTTACTTTCTCTTGCTATTCTTTTAAAACCTACTCCATCTTTTCTTTATCTTTATTAAGAGCAGAATGAGCTTCTTTTAATCTCTCCACTTCTTCTTATGAAATATTTTTATAAATATCAGATTTATTCTTGATATTTACTGAATCCTATCCGCTATTATTATTATTTTAAAGCATGCCTTTAAGTCTATTAATTTCTTCTGCATATTCCCTTAAAAGAGCATCCTTAGGATCCTCATTAATTTTAGGTTTATTTTAGATATTCTTTGCACGTGAAGCATATCTTAAAGTACCCATAGTTTCATCATAATTATAATCAGCTGGAGAAATAGCAGCTATCATAATTGTTTTAGTATTGCCACCAAGAGAATCCTATAACAATCTTGTTAGTTTGGAATCCCTATAAGGAATATGCTAATGCTTTCCATCTACTAATGCCTGGATAACATTACCTAAAGCACTTAATGATAGATTGATTTTATTTGCTTCTTTCAATCTATCTCCAGTTGCTTAAGTTTTACTTTATCTTTCACTACCTGCTAAATCAACTAAATTTAGCTTACCTGCTCTGATTCTTTATCCTCCCTTACCATCATCTTCACTAACTTCAATATAAATAGTAAAGATAGAATGAGATCTAGATGAATCTTTATTCATTGCAGTTTCTCCTAATTAATAAAGGAAAAGTAAATTATAAGAAAAATGAGTAGATATGAAAAGAAATAAGTTAAATATTAGCCAATTAATAAATAATTAAATGTTATCATTCATGTTAATATTATTTTTTGTTGAAAATACTGATTAATTTTTAATTTTAATACTAAGAATAAGAAAAATTTAACAGAAACTAATTCTTTAAAGAATAAGTAATGATAAAGTTTCAATTTTTTTACCTGTTGATCTATTTTTATTTCCTGTATTCATAAGGTTTTCCATATCTTTAACAGATTTGACAACTACTTTATTTAAGTCTTTAATAAATATTCCTTTTTCTGGAGATTCTTTGAGCTCATATCGAGCTTTCACATCTTTTGAAAGAAGATCATGTATTTCTTCATTGTATATTTCTATGTATGAACAACGCACTAAAAACTCCTTTTTACTCTCACTCTCAATCACCTATATGATGTGAGAGAATGTTCTTGGGATGATACCCTTATTTACTTCATCTGAAGGATCTCCCATCATAGTAAATGTTTTACCACAACCTATATTTTGTTAAAGAAAAAAATGATAATATTTATCAAAAAAACCATACTTAGATAGATTTTAGATATTATAAATTTAAAAAAGCATTTAATTAATAGATTACCTGTTTGTCCATAAGCAAAAATGGTACCATTATAACCTTCGAAAACACTTTCAACTAGAGGGAATGCACTTTATTCATAAATGTATTGCTGAGTGGTATCAATTCCAAAAACGTTATCATAAGTATGCATCTTTTATTTATCTGCTTCGTTAGGCTTAGTTAGAATAATCTAATTGCTTTCATAATCCACTTATACGCATGATTAGCAATTCTTTGCTCTCTCATCTTTATTCATGGGTCTACAACGGACCATAACCTTAACACATTCTCCACTCATAAAATAAGAATACTATTATATTTAAGTATAGTTTAATTGCAGCTTTTATGAACTATTTATTTGATACTTGAATTTATTAGATTGTAATAATATTTATAAAAAAATATAGATTTAAATAGTTCTTTATTTCTTTTACTTCTTTACCCAAAACAGATGAAACAAACACTTCCAATTTAATAAAATGAATTACAAAAAACTTGATTTAAATTGATCACAATTACTACTTTTGTAGCGTTTGCGAAATCCACCCATCAAAATTATACTAAGGTAAAGATTATTTTTTCATAGAAGCTCTAAGTTAATTAAAAATATGTATTCACCATTAATTATTAATAACAAATATAGCTGTTAAAAGAAGAAATTAATTAAAAAATAAAAGGATATAGTTTGAAGAATGAATGGTATTTTTTATCAGATTTAGTTTATTATATAATTTATGATTGAGGGTAATTATAAATAACATGCGTTTTATTTAGATAGTAGTTACTCATCTTACTCTATAATCCAACTCTCCAGCAATATACTTTTATTCATTAAAATATTAAGCTTAAACTGTTCTATTGCTAAATAATCTACCATTTAAATCCTATTTATCAAACAAATTCAGATTTTTAAATATTTTTCTAATTTAAAATCAAAATTATTTTTAAAATATTACTCTTCTTGCATCTCTTGCAGCATCTGTAGTTTCATATTCTACGAAGACGCGTCCTGCTCCTTTAACAGCTGTATTTAAATCTTCAGGTCTTGGAATGATAATCTTTACAACTTTACCATGCTTTGAACATTCTTCTTTTACATCTTCTTCAATTTATTTGAATTCTTCATCAATAATTAGTTCACCATCACCAATCATATTATTTAATACAAGAATTCTTGTGGGAATTTATACTTTTATACTACTCATCTATTAAAATTTAAAAGTTTAATACATTTATTTTAGAAATAAAGTTACATTATTGAGCTAAGGAGCAGGAGCAGATTCTAAACCAGGAATCAAAGTTTAATTAACAGTTTGAGGTATAGATGCAACTTCTTATGCCTAATTGCCACTTTAACCTATTAAATCAATCGAATAAAATTATGTTAACTGTATTGAGGGAATTAAATAAAATACCTGTTGGGTTAAGTAAACTCAAAACATCAAATTAACCACTTGCATTGAATCCTGTAGCTCCTTTACCTTCATATTAATAATTAAATTTAAATACTATAATATTTATAAAGTATCAAATATACCTGAACTATTTGAATCAGTAGTAACGGTTTTTGTATATTATGCTGGTCTACCTACCTTCAAAGGCTGTCCCATCAAAGTTACATTGACTAAAGCTGTTAAAGCTCTAGTAGCTTCTTCGGGAGTTCTAAATTCTGCAAACCCATAATTACCTATTAAGTTTATGGCATATAGTATATTATTTACTGATAACTCAAAATTTAAAGTGTATTACCTTCAGGACTAATCCAGATACTTACACATGAATCGCCAGGCTATTTATAGAATAAAGGTTAAATTTAATTTTTGAAAGAATATTTCAAAGCTAATAAAATCTGAGTTAGAAGCTAAAGTTTACCTACTAAATATTTTTTTAAAAAAATTTGTTATAATTTTTTTAGTTTTTAATATAAAAATTTTACTTCTTGGTTGATTTTGAGCTACTTGAGGGCACTATTGATCATAATTTAAGCCTTTTAATAAATAGAACTATTTCTAATAATGAATAAAATAATAAAATTATTTACTTTATCAGGTTTAAGACCAGGAGGAATATTACCAATATATAATTTTCTATCACATTTAGAAGTTTAAACTTCTTGGATAATTTTGCTTTTAGAAAGTTGCATGAATAATTGTGTGAATTTAGGATTGAAATTAGGGTTATTTAAAACATCTGAGAAATCATTAGATGCTGCTCCTCCTTACTAATTATTCACCTGAACTGGTTCTTCTTTGGCAACTACTTCCTTAGGAGGACTATCGAATGCAAATTTATTAGATCTATTATTAGAGAAAGAAGACTTTTCTTCTGCATAACTTGCCTAATATTATTTTTTCTATTACCTAGGGGACACTCTTCTCTTTCTGCCACCTCTTGAACTATTACTAGATGAGGATCTTCTTCTATTTATTTATAAATTAAGTTAAACATTTATACCTTTCAATATTTATTCAAAAGATATTTTAAGATTAAATGCTTTACCTTCCTTTTTCTCTTAAACTGCGTTCAGGACTAATTTTTCTTTTTCTATCATCTGACTTTTCTCTTCATTATTTAAGTTTAAAATAAATCCATTGAGTAATTATTCCTAATGAAAAAATTGAAAATTACCTCTTCTTCTTGTCCTTTTTATCCTTCTTATCCTTTTTGTCATCTCTATCTTTACTTTCCTTTCTATCCCTGCGATCTTTTGAATCCTTTCTTGATTTTTTCTCCCTAGAATCCCTATATTCCTTATGCTCCTTCTTTTCCTTCTTCTCCTTTTTATCTTTCTTATCCTTCTTATCTTTTTTGTCCTTCTTCGATCTAGACCTAATTTTTTCAAAAAATGAACATGAACTAGAGCTTATTATTATACTTAATGAGTAAGTAATTTTACTTACCCTGATCTTCTTCTTTCACGGCTTGAACTCATTTTATTTACTTTCCTACTGCTTATTGAACTAAATTTTAGTTAGTAAATTGAAGAATATTTGAGTGATAGCTTAATTATATTTAATTGATAGATATATCTTAAATAAATTGAATACCTCCAATCGATATCTTATAAACATCTAATGTCTAATAACCAGCCTTCCTTTAGAAATAAAGAATTCTAGGAAGATATTTATCTATCTTTAAAGAGTGTTTATGTTTTTAAAAATTAAGTAAGCAAAGAAAGTTAAATCATTTAAACTTGAATCATAGATAGAAATATATTTTACCATTTTTTAACATATTAAAATAAAAATAATCATTTTATTGGTTGAAGAATTGTATCTTTAATTATTAATTTAAAAATTTAATAAATAATTCTACTTTATAAAAGCCAACTAAAAGTCAAGAGATACAAATAATTCTTTTTTTTGTTTCAATTAAATTAAGTTGAAGAGTGTATAAAAGTCTTTAAAGATTATTCTAAGAAAAACAAATTTAGATTATTTCCTAAAGTTATTCCGAATCTTAAAATGTAAATTAAATATGTAAAGGAGTTGTAAAAGTATGATGAATCATAATCTATAATTAGTATTAAAGCGTAAAATTAATAGCTTAATCAAGTTAATTTCATTTGTAATATATTGTCTGCAGGAATTGAACAAAAATCGAAGTTTGCTAGTTGAGTATAGTAGAGTAGCTTGTGGAATATAAAATAAGCGATTAGAAAAATAGCTTATTAAATCTATACACTTATATTTCACAGCGTTTTTAAAGTAAATCAAATAGAAGTCTTGGACAATTTTTATATATATATTGTAAAAAAAATAAAGTTATTTTCAATCAATTCCATATAATTATTAGAGATCAAATAATTTGATTATATTTTTCGATCACACTTGATATTTGATTAATCATATTTTCGCAAATTGCTATAAATAATTACATTTTGTAAAAAATAAATACATAATCATTGCATGATTAATCAAAACCCAGATGAAAATAAAAAATTATTAATGGAAGAAATTATCTCAAAACCTGATCAAACCATGAATGAAATTTGTCAATAATAATTGAAAACAGATAACGAATTAACAATTAACAAAAGAGATAGAAAGAAATAATGCCAAGATACTATGCCAATTTAATCACCTCTTGGAAGTGGGAGCTAAAATACATCTCATGATATTAGTTTTGAATATAATCTATATTAAAGCAACACAAAATTGGACATCACTCCTTAAGATTAAATAAATGAAAAACAGGATTTAACAATTAACAAACGCTTAAGAAGAAAAGGAAACCAACAACAAGCTAGCGAACAATCTTCTCTTCTAAATAGCTAAGCAAAATCCGATGACACAAACTCTGAATATTATTATGAAGTTATTGGATCGAATTTATCAAAATAAGATGAGCTAGATGATATTGGAAAAATTAGCACTTCAAAATAAAATGGAAATATGTTTCTCTTTAACAATTCTGTTTCTCAGCACAGATTACTTTCAAAATAGCTTGAAAAGATGAAATCAAAGTGCTCTTTAAATGCTTAGTTAAATAAGTTAGAATCTAAAAAGGAGAGCAACGATTGTGATGATGAAAATGATGTAGAGGAGGACGATGATGATGAAGAAGCTGAATATGAAGAGGAAGAAGATGAAAATGTAAAGCAAAAAGACGAAAAGCTAGAATTTTAATAAAATTAAAAGAGTTGGAAGAAAAAATTAGCTAACGATTATTTGATTTTGGAGATTTTAGGAAACGGAGGTTAAGGAAAAGTGGCAACATTTTTAGATAAGAATAATAATCATATTATAGCATTGAAAGAGTTTGCAAGGATAAATGAATTTGAAAGAGAATCCAAAATCTATAAATTCTTGCAAGAGCATACTGACTTGCACGATTATGTTAATTTAATGCTAGATGAAGATCCCAACTAGAGATAAATAAAGTTATAAATGGGTAGCTGCAATCTTTATGAGATGTATGTTTAAATGAAAAATCATAACAGTGTTAATAAAAGCTAACTTTCTTGGGAATAAGATCACCTTGTGAAAATATTCAGATAACTTCTTCATGGGCTTATTGCATTCAGAAGAAAAAACTTCTTCCATGGAGATATAAAGCCTCACAATTTGATGTTATTTTCTGTTGAGAATGTATTCAATCACTACTTGGTGAAGTACATTGACTTGGGAGCATCAGGATTTGAAACCAAAGATTACTATGAATTATATTCAGATTAATTTTATCATCCTGAATATCTTGATATGGTAGTAACTTCTGATTATGTATTGACAGATATAGAAGTTAATATTTGTGAAATCTATGCTATTGTCAGATCTATTTGGATTATCCTTTGCTTTGAAAGAGAAGATCTAAATAATTTTAAAGCAAATACTGATCTAGAATTTGGTTTATCATTCATAAATTAAAAATACCCCAAGCTAGCTAATCTAATACAATAGGTGCTTGATTAGAAAGGAAATCTAGATAAAATAGAATAAGTCATTGAAGACGATGAATGTAATAATTTCAATTATGATTTATTGATTTACTGTTTATTAGCTTAACAACCTTCACAAAATTTATTTATTTTTTGCTTTTAAGCTAATTCATTTTCAAAGTTCTACTTTAGTAGATTTATTTCTAGCTTCTATCGTAGCTAATTTTAATTAATTTTTTAATGGGTAAATTCAAAAAAATGATACAATTTAAATTATTAGGAGTAGATTATTATTGTTTATTTATTAAACCTATTTTTAATTTAGCTATACTTCTCCCAAATCCCTTAAGCTATCGAGTCCTTCTTTTTTATTAATTATTTAAGACTAAAATAACATTTCCATAAATTAATACTATTTGTTATTTAATAGATAATTTAAAATTTAATCAACATTAAGGATAGCCAAAATTAATGATTTTTTATAAAATTAATAAATTAATTAGTTAAAGAATAAGTAACCAGTCCATTGAATAGTTTATGTTTCATTGACAACACAAAAACAGAAGAGAATAATAATAAATAAAAGTTTACTTCTTTTGATACTAACTTAAATTTCTTGAAGTTGAATGATTAAATGAAAGAACTCATACAAAAAATAATTCAAATGAAGAAAGAAAAGTTTATTAATGAATAAAGCGAAGATTAGTTATAAGAGCTCTTTGAAATATTTTATAGTTTAGGATAAGATTAGAGAGCCCTTGAAATCTTTCATTAATTAGAACCTGGTTATGAAAACTTATTTAAGATTATTTCGTTATCAGAAACAGAAAACACCACCAAAAAAAAATTTACTAAGGCTTTTATTGATAATAAAGTAAGAGTGATTAAAGAGAGTGTTATTCTTCTAAACGAAAAGGGAGAATTAGATAAGGCAATTATTTGGAATAAGAGATTATTGAATTTATTCTCATCAGGAAAATGGAAAGACGATAGAGAAGCAATTTAATAAAGTATTTAATATTCTATTTTACTGAATACAAAGGGAGATGTTATGGCTTCATTATAAATGTCAAAAGATGCAAGAAATAGGTATAAAGCTAACCTTTGGGTATAATCTGGATAAAATAAAGAATAATTCAAGGCATTATTATACAAAGACACGCTCTATGGATATATTAGTTAAGTTATAGGTCGTCTTTACGTTGAAATAAACTCATTCAGTAATGGGCTTAAATACTTAAAGTAAGCTTTGTAGATTTTTGAAGCTATTAAAAAAGATAATGAAAATAGAGAACAATAAAACGGTCCTGTGATGAACAGTGAAGTTTAATATGAAGATTTAAATAATATGATTTAGCTTACTTTAATCAAACTCTCTTAAGCAAGTCTTTTCTTGAGACACAATAACAAAGCTCTAGAATTTATTGATGCTGCTATTTCTTTAGGTAAAAAAATGTATGGTGATAGAGTTAACAAACAACAAGCTTCTTGCTTGAATATAAAGTCTCACATTTTAAAGCAATAAAATTAGGATTTGTAAGCTTTGGAATTATAAAATAAATGTTTGGAGATAAGGCTAAAAATACATAATCAAGTAGATCACAGATTTATATCTAATAGTCTTAATTCTATTGCTCTTCTTGAGAGTAAACTTGGTTTTCATGAATAAGCTCTATTAAACTTGGAGTAGTGTTATCAAATGAGATGTCGACTCTATCATAAAAATAATCCATTCCATAATTAAATAATTTCTTGTTTGAGAAATTTTGGTATAATTTATCAGAAAATGGGTGATTTCTAAAAAGCTGAGACATATCTTTTATAAGCATTAGAAATGTCAACAAATAGTAATGATTTATTCTAAAAGATCAATAGCTTAAAAATGATAGAAAAACTTTATAAATAGACTCACTAAAACGAGAACTATAAAAAATACTAAACCTTAAGAATCTAAGCAAAGTAAGAATTATATGATGCAAAAAGAAATTATCACCACTAATAAACTGACTAATTAAGTCAGGCTTAAGCTACCTAATCAAAAAGAAAAGAAAGCTCTTATGCTGATTCTATTTCTAGTCCTACTATATAGAGCTAACTATAAAGTGATGATGAATAATTTGGGCATAACAGTAATGAAAGCAAATAGTTATAAAAATCTAATTAGAAAAAGATAAAAAAATCAGTTTAGAGCTAAGAAGATGCATTATCACTTACACATTAAGATTCCATATAAATGACTTAGTCTTTCCCCATAATAATTGCCCAACCTGCAAATAAAAAGGCAAATTCAAATAAGAGTAAGAATAAACGCTATTCAAATATTAAAACTAATATTCCTGGGTCTAAAGAAAATTAAATTGAAACGCCAAAGCCTAGGCCTAAATATAAAAAGAAAACTCGTAACTTATCAAATCAATAGATAATAGAAGAAAATATTTCAGAAAATAAACAAGAAGAACCTGATAAGGCAGGTCTATAGCAATTGTTAGAAAGTTAACCAATTAAAGATTAAATTTTAGAGAAAAAAAATTACAAAAAGAATGGAATTAGAAGAAATTCTAAGAAAAAAAGCTAACATCTTAAAACACAGTCAGAAATAGGTGATAATAACATCCTCGATGAAAATATGACTATTTAAAGAAAAAAAGTTGCAATAAACGATGAAGATATGGATTTACAAATGATTACTAAAAAAGTAATTAGAAATAAATAATAGTCTGAAAGCCTTACAGAAAATGAATCTCTAATATAATAATTGTAAAAAGGAAAACCAAAGTCCTAAAATTAGGATTATAATTAAGATGATTAATAGAAGGCAAGTTAGAGTAATATAAAATCATCATAGAATAATAAAAATCCTAAGAATTTGATTGATTAAGTAAGCGACAGAAGATCAATAAATAAACCAAAAGGAGGGTACTAAAAATATTAAAAATATAAACATACTTAAAACAAGCTAATGAAAGATAACTTTTAAGATCAAGAGTATATAGAAGTAATATAAAAGGAAGATAAATTATAGCCAAAAAAAGAATCACTTGAAGAGAAAATATTTTGATTCTATTTAAGAAATTAATCACAACAACAATTAATTACAAAATCATATTTTGTATTTTTTATTATTATTTTGTATCAATAATCATATCCTAATTTACTTATTTTCATTATATTATTATTATTATTATTACTATTGGAAATAATTATTTCAATCTCTAATCAACAAATATTAAGTTTATTCAGTATGAGTAGACTAAATAAATAATATCTATCTATCTAATATTTATATATGTCAAAAATCACTATTTTTATTGTTATTTTATTTTTATATTGTATTAAGTTAGTGAATTTAATCCCCCTCCAAATCAGCTATAAAATTAGAAAATCATTTTTATTTTTATAATATTTCATTAGTTTTTAATTGAATTTATCTCATAAAATGGTACATTTTAGATAGATTAGTAATAAAACCTAATTGAAAATTATATATTGATTAATTGAAAATAAATAGTTGTTTCCAATTAATGGTAATATGTTATGAATGATATATACCAAACAGAAACAAATTCAAACTATCATATTATATAAGTATTATTGCTAGAGACTCAAATGCCATCAGAAATAAATCCTATTTATTAATCAAATATTATGTCTATCTAATAACAAATCTTCCCGCATTGAAAAAAATATCAAAAATCATTAGGTGTTTGGTTTTTATTATAATTTCAAATCAAAACTTTATAAAACTTTGATCCAATAAAAACAAACTGATAAAATGTTGTTAACTTGCTTTTGCGATAAAGAAATTAATTGTGCTCAATCCGACAAAGACTTGATTGATCACATTTCTTCTTGCAAAATGTTTTAATAGGAGAGTCCTTTAGCTAAGGATTTTAATGATATTCCTCTTAATGAGTTAGATTTAGAGCCTCTCTACATTTTAAGAGCTGAGTTATTGGGATATCTATTAAAATTAGAGAAGAAAATTGTTGAAAGTGAGTTAAAATTTTTAAGAACAATAATCATAAATGAGTTTTTTTTTATTAACTTAACTAGAAAAGGGTAGTATTAAATAGAGTATAGATTCTTTAATAAATGGTAAATTGTAGAATGGGCAAAATGGGATTTAACAGAAATAAGAAGAGCCAAAAATCTAACCAAAATAAGAAAAGCTAATAGCAAATCAATAAAAAATGAGAATGGTAGATGAAAATGAAGAACAATATAATCCAAACTCTATCAAAAGGCCCTTAAAATAAAAAAATGATGTAAGTGACTATTTTTATGATTCTGATCCAGAAGAAGACAAATCTAAATAAATGAAAAAACCATTAAAATAACAAAAATAAATTTCTGAGTTTTATGACAACTCTTAGCCAGAATAATTGGATTTAGCTGCTATCTATTCATCTGATTAAACTACATGCAATGGGTGCAAAGGAAAATTTGACAGCAATTTTGACAGCGATAAGTTCTGGTTTTTGCAAAATTGTTTGGATGTGTTTTGCAAGAAATGCTTACTCAAGCAAATTAATGATGAATTTATTTCTAACAAAGGTGTTATCAAGTGTAAAGTTTGCACTACAAATTTTGAAAGAGATGATTTTGTTAGTATCTTAGGTAAAGAAAAGTTCGAAAAATTAGATAACTAACTCTTAGAATCAGCTTGTGATTTTGTTGTGTGTTCTAAATGCAATCAAAAATTTGATTTTTAGAAGGGAGATCCTAATTCCCTTGTACAAAATAAAGATGGAAAACCTTTAGACAAAAAGTAATTATAGCATTATTCAGAAAATAGATTTGTTTGTTAAAGTGCAGCTTGCAAGACAGAATAATGTAGAAGTTGTAAAGCCGTCCCTTACCACTTAGGATACGAGTGTTCACAATTCTAAAAGTTCTAAGAATCAAAGTAAGAAAGTATTTTCTTAGGATTAATTAAAATTTTTCAAAATGAAAAATAATAGGAGATGCAGATATTGTAATGAATAGATAAAAGGAAAATTAAGAAATGAAAAAGCTTTCTAAGATATTTGTGATTCAAAAGAATGCTCATAAAAAATGAAATCTGCTTGCAAATAAGTTCATGAAGTAATTTTAATAAACATTAAATTTAAGGATAATTAAATCTATTAATATTACTTTTCTACAGTGTGGGCATCCTTGTTGTGGAATAAAAGATGAGCTAAAATGTCCTCCTTGCTTATTCGAAGAATGTGCTTCTAAGAATAAGAATCTTAAGGGAGTAACAGGAGAAGAATATTGCAATATTTGCTATGTCGAAGGATTAATTAATGCACCAGTTATGATGTCAAAATGCGGACACTTTTTCCATTATGCTTGTTTGAAAAAGAAATTAGAAATTAAATGGATTTCCCCAAGAATAGTATTCAATTTCTGTCTATGTCCTCTTTGCAAATAATGGATGGAGTTAGCTCCTGATTCTGAATTATATGATTAACTTGAAGAGAACAGAAAATTATTTATCACAATAAAAGACAAAGTAAAAAAATAAATATTCTATAATTACAATAATTTTAATAATCCTATTTTATTTATAAAGGCTTTAAAAAGAATAAAGCACGAAGAAAGAGAAAAAGATGAAAAATTAACTAATAAAAATAGTATTTATTTTGAAAAACCAGTAGAATATGCAATGGCTATCTATTCGTATTACATGTGTTACAAATGTAAGAATCCTTATTTTGGTGGTCTAAAAGATTGTGAAAGAGCACTTAATGATGATAAAAAGGAGTTTAAACCTTCAGATTTGATTTGCCCTAATTGTTGTGATATTCCAGTTGAAAAATGTAAATAGCATGGCAATGAATTTATAGAATTTAAATGCAGATATTGTTGCTCAATTGCTGTTTGGTTTTGCTTGTAAGATAATTCAATTTTTAAAAATAATTTAATTCATAATTTTTTAATAGTGGAACAACCCATTTCTGTGAGCCTTGCCACAATAACGTTAATAACCTTCAAAAGATGAAACCAAAAGATTACCCAGTATGTAAAGGGAAAAAAGGTTGCCCGTTCTAAGGAGAACATAATCCGAACGGGTAAGAAACACCTCTAGGATGTTCAATTTGTAGAAATATTAAATAATCTGCTTCAGATTTTTGAGCAAATAATGTATCATCATGTATCCTTAAAATATCTTCATAATTATTTATTGTTTGTATTTATATATATTGGATTTACTGTAGTATCTACTTCTTTCAAAACCTAAACTAAAACTCTTAAAAAGTTAAATTTTACTTAATTTATTATTCTAAGCAAAGATTTTATTATAAAAAAATAAGTAATACAGAGACACCTCTCTCATAAGATTGGGTTTTTTATTTATTTAAAAAAATTTATTCTAATCTACAATAACTAAAATAAATTTAAAGATTTTTTCAAAAGATAATTTCTAGATATTATTTGAAATATACCTTATATTTGAGTAAATCTTATTTAAAAAGTATCACAGTGCGCATTAGGTAGATATATACTAAAATAAATAATTCACTGGATTAAATTATAATATATGATAATGCAGAGAAGGGAAAAAATACTTTTAATTACATTTAGGAAAAACATTGCTTGTTTGAAAGTATATAATTAATCAATCGGATGTGTTTGAATTGGAATAAGAATATATTTCATGGTATTCCGTTAATTTTAAAAGTTTTTAAAAAGTATTGAATGAAATACACATTATTGTAAAATAAGTAGGAGTCAATTTATGTTATTATTCTATTTGGATGCTAAATAATCAGACCAATTCTTTTCACTTATATTTGGTTTAGTTTCAAAATCAAAGAAGTAGTCAGAAAGTTACTTTAAAATACCTTACTTTCCTAAATTAAATTTAAAAAACTTTACTTTATTTCTATTTAATGAATATACATACCTTAATACAGGATAAGTCTATCTTTATACATTGTCGCATAAGCATTTTAAGTGTAGCATATGTCACTTTCTTATATTTGAGTTCCGTCTAGAAATTAATAGATGATATTAAGTTTAAAATTAATAATTATTCTATTTAACTTACATTCATCAAATACATTCATCTATATGCAACCAGTCGAATCAGCAATAACCATTGGAGTCATTATTGTTCCTTGTTTAGTTTTAATAGGTTAATTCTTCTATAAGACTATAAATTTCAATTCTAAATTCTTATCAAATGGTTTTATGTTTTTAATTTAGTGTGATGGATGTCTATTTATCAAAGAATCTAGATGTTGGGTGTTAATGCGCTTCGTCTCATTTTAATTTTAAGTTTACTTTTATTAATATGTCCTATATTCTATCCTATCTTCATACATCTCCTAATTCTCAAATGATATAAAAATATTATGGTTGTTGATACTTTATACAAATATTTGCTTTGCTTTTTTATAACAAAAACAAATTATGATTGTTTGCCAAATTGCAAATAATAATATTCTTTAATTTCAATTATTTTTTTAATTATTTATTAGCTATTTTACTTTTTTATTTAATCAAAAAACTTGGTCATTATTTTATAGACAATTAATACAAACAAACAGAATCTTTTTTTAATAATTTAAAAGCTATTTTTAAGTTTTTGAAATTACAACTACTGTTAATAAAGAATATTATTGACTGAAAACATCTTTAAGTATCCAATACTTTAAATATAAAAACAAGAAATTATATACTTAATAATATAATTGTTGACAAGTAGAAATGTAGAATGATAGAGCAAAATTGCAATAAGATGATAAAAATAAGAAGAGATTTAGCATTTCCAGATGCTTTATTGATTTTTTTTATTGGTTTTTTATTCTAATGCTGAAGATATTGGTATATTATGGAGATATAATTACTGACATATTCTTAGTTATAAAATTTTGGGATTAAGGCAAGCATTACTTTGGTGTGTTGGTCTCATTTATTATTATCTGCCATCTTTATAAAGTATATGAGATCTTTCATAATGAACACAGATTATATGGATTGAAAGCCCTTCTTGAATTTATTGGTATAGGCTAATTACTCAGATATCTTTTTCCAACTCTCTTTACAGTAAATGATAAATAGATATTTATTTATCAAGGAATTATGCAAAGTGCTCCCAGTTTTATGATATGTATTCTCTCTATTTTTTATGAAAACAAGCCTATTCATTGGGATATAAGTAATAATGTGTATTAGCAAGCTTAAACTATTTCATTTTGCTTCAGTATGGCAAGTCTTTTCTATTCAAATTATAGTTACTTTTATGTTAGATATGAAGATTTCAAAAAGTAACCAAATCTATTTATTTTGTTTAATTTTGAAGAGTTATTTTATTTCAAACTACTTCCCTTTTTATAATATATTAATCTAAATTATTATTATTATAGTGCACATATAAAAATGAAAGCATTATTTGCTTTGTTTAATTTTGGTGAATACTCTGCTCGTGTTTGTTCTTGGGCCTTGGCTGCTTATTTTGGTGGGAAAATTTTTGTATGGACTATTATAGGTATCGATATAGTCTTTGCTATTATTGCATCATGTGCCAAATTATCAGATAATAGGCTAATTCCTTTTTATGATTATGTCTTTTGTTATAGAATGTATGATTGTTATCTCTTTTATGGAAACTAATTTGATAGTAGGAATTATGTAAATCTTAAAGAATTTGAAAGATTTGTTGTTTAATTGGCAGTAATTGCTTATGTTATATAAGAAGTTTCAGAAAGTACCGAATACTAAGTTTTCTTTTATGCTATGCTTTATGTCTGCGTTGTCGGTTTTATTATCAATTTTGTTTATAATGCAAACAGATTGCTTTTTAAAAAAGATGATGAAAGTGAAATCATTAGGACATATAAACGAATGATAGAAAATTTGGAAAATGAAAAGAATGAATTAAATTTAAAGATTAAGCATATTGTGCCTCAAGTCCAAAAGGAAGAAGAAAATAAGTAAACAATTGCTAAAATAGATGAAGAAAATTCTTAATTAAACACTAATATGAATTAATAACTAGAGAGCTTATAACAGCAAGTAAATTTGATTTAAATATTATAAAAACAAATGATAATAAATATTTGTATAAAGATTGCATAATTAGAGGAGAAAGTAAAAAGTGAAGAGTTGGCTAAAAATGAATTTGAAAGATTTAATTCAAAATTGGAAGAAGCTAAGCTAAAATTAGAAGAAGATTTAAAACTTTTTCATGATAGAATAAATAAATTAGAAAAGGCTTTGCTATCTGAATAAAAGGAATCAGAGAATTTGAGAGGGGATAAGGCAATCATTCAATAGCATTTAGCAACGTACTTTGATGTTTTACTATTATAATTAAATAAACAATCTATATTTCA
Source organism: Tetrahymena borealis (assembly GCA_000260095.1). Taxonomy (NCBI): domain Eukaryota; phylum Ciliophora; class Oligohymenophorea; order Hymenostomatida; family Tetrahymenidae; genus Tetrahymena; species Tetrahymena borealis. Next base: position 64,129 of record JH651253.1, on the reverse strand, counting down.
ACAAATATTAGAGAAAGAAAATAAAATGATGAACTCAAAAGAGTTAACTATTATTTGCAGCATGAACAAGCAATTCCTCCCTTTTATGGCGAAGATCTTTAAAAATAACTTGAGTCTATTAAAAAGTAAAACAGAGAAGCAGAAGAAAGATGGAAAGCTCTTGAGCAGATGTACTAGAAAAGAGAAAGAGAATTGAAAGAGTAGATATATAAATAAGCAAATCATGATATTGAAATAAATTCTCAACAAAGTGTGAGTAATGTTTTAAAGAAATAGAATGAAGTAATGAATAAAAAATTTAAAGAAAAAGAAGCTGAAGTTGTATTATGTTAATATGAAATCAAATAATTATAGCAAGAAATGAAATAACTGAAGGAAATAAATTAAAAATTAAATGATAAATTAGAATTCGAAGAAAGATTAACTAATTAGCAGGAAGTTGAGATGAAACTTTTGAAAAACTTTAATCCTGAGGAATATTCTCAAAACTAACATACCAATTTAAGTCTGTTATTTCTAGTTACTGGATCAGTTGCCATACAGAAATTTGAAGATCACAAAAACTTATCTAGAGAGACTGAGAGAGTTGTTTTCAATAATTTCATAAGTATGAACTTGATTGAAAAACTAAATTAAACAGTTAAATATCCTTACTTCTTTTAGTTCAACTTCTCTAAAAAGTAATTAATTATATATTTAATCAATCAAAAAAACATAACAATTTTATCAATCAATAAAGGTCAAGCTTATTCAATACAAGTTAAAATTCTCAAAATGAACTATTTATATTTAGTACTCTGGCTACTAAAAACTATCCTTAAGTGATCAAGGCGCTGTCTATTCTTGCTGCTAAGTAAATTTAATTATTTAAATTAAAATTCATTTATTTTATTTTTATATAAATTAAGTTGGATAAATGTGACCTCAGAGTCATTCTAATGTATTCAAAAAATCATTTAAAATTGTACTTCATTAAAGGTATTAGAGCTTAATTATGAAAAGTAAATTATAAAATTAGTTAAAATTTTAAGATTATTTAATAAATTTATCTTTCTTCTCTTACAAATAGTTGGGAAGTAGTATCAGAAGAAGTTAAAATCTAAGGATTTACAGAGAATTTTAAATAACTGCAATCATGTGAGCATATAATCGTTCTCCATCTTAATTTATCTGGGTAGAATAAATAAAGTTTGAATAATAAATTAAACGATTCTATTAATAATCAATAGAGTAGGAAATTTTAGCTAGGAAATATGGAGTTCTTTATACGATGGCCTTTCTACTTTGAAGAAATTAGGAGAATTGTCAATAGAATTATCAAAGTAATAAATTATCAGGCAAATAATTATATTAACAAGTTTTATATTTATTAATTAGGAGAGGTTCTTAATAAAAAGGTATTACTCCTGCTTAGTTTGATTCGCTTTGCTCAACAGTCTAAAAACTGTTTAATTTGGAAAATCTCTCACTAAATTTATCGGAGTAAATAAATCTATTTTTTAAACCATATTAAAATGATAAATTTTTTAATATAGATGGAGAGATAACCAACTTACTGATAATAATATAAAGAGATTTGGTCAAATGCTTAAAGAATTACCAAAGTTAAGATCTTTAAGATTAAATTTAAAGCAGTAATACTTCTAATTATTATCATTTTATTAAATTATTTTTTTAATAAAAACTACTTAGCTTTTCTAATTATTGTGTTGACCTAACCTTCTTTGAAGATTTATTAGGAGATTTCATAAAAAAGAAAGAAAATAAATTAGAAAATATCAGTATTTCTTTAGATGGGTAATAAATATTTATATATTAATATTTATTAAAATATTATATTTAAATAATCAAAAGATTCAATGAATATAAATCTGAACATAATGATGGATTATTCTAAAATTTACTTAAATTATTTAAAGAGAGAGGAGGAAATAAGATCAATTAAATTATTATTTCTGCAGAATAGTAACTTTTTTAATCTTTTTGTATTCTTACTGAAATAATTTTTTTTAATAATAGCATTAAAAACTGTAGTCCTCATATAATATCTCATTTAAGAAGAGAATTAAACATTTTATGCTCATACTTAAGTTTAAATTACTAGATTTACTGATATAATAACTTTATTAAAGTACTTATTTATCAATTAAGCTGTTTTAATATTTTTAGTTTTAACATTTTATGAATTATTCAGTCCAATTAATCAAACATTTAAAATACATATATTATAGGTTAGTTTCTTCATTCATTTCTATTTTTTTAATAAGAATTTTTTACTAATTGAATATTATTAATATGAACAAAAAATATAACATTAAAGAAAAGCGAGTAGAACCTGGTATTTTTTAAATTTAATTAGAGTGTTTATTTGATCTCAATTATTTATTAAAATCGCTTTAATCTTTAAACTAGTAAATTAATATTACAATTTTTAATATAATATTGGGGAAATAGAACAAATTGTTATGAGGATGAAAATACTTTTAGATTTGATCACTTGCTCCTCTTAGATGTTATTCACAGTACATACTAAAAAATTAAGTAGAATTTTCAATAGAATTTTGCTGGATTTTCACTGTATTAATTAATCGCTTATATAGAATTTGAAATGGAAACAAAGTGAATAATTCATTAAACTTGTTAATTAAAATACATTTTGGCATTTTATAAATAATTTAAACTAATAAATAATGAATAGAATGCTTTATTTTTCTTAAATATCTCTACTCATTTTAAATACTTACTAAATGCATTAAATCTATACATTTTGTTGCAAGTAAAATTCAATTAGATTTTTGTTAAAAACATAAACAACACATTTTGCAATAATAAGTTAATTAAATTTTTGATTACCTTCATACGAAATCCAATAGGTAGGTAGGAAGGAAATAGGTAAAATATTAACCAAGTAAATAGGTTAAAGTAATATTATTATAAAATTGAGATTAGGGGTAGGATTAGAATATTATCTCAATTTAAGTTAATATAATTTGAATGCTTGGGAATATTATTGAGAAGATTCTCAAAAGCTACCTAGGTTAATACCTTGATGGTATTGAGAGAAAATATATTCATGTTGGAATGTTTTCAGGAAAGTTTAAAGTAGAAAATGTGAGAATCAAGTAGGAGTTAATTGATTTATTGGAATGGCCTATTAAGCTTTAATTCTCCTTCGTTGAAACTTTTGAAGTTAATTTTTAGATAACAAATTTTCGCTCAAAGCCATTTCGTATTGAAATGAGTAATATATTTATGATGGTTTAGCCAAAAGAGAAGAAAGATTGGAATCTCCATACGTTTAATACTTTAGCTTACAAACAGAATTGGCTGGAATACTATATACAGCAGTTTATTTAAGAGTAGGCGAAGCAGGAATAGGCGAAATAAGTGAAATAGGGAGAGTCTACAGGAATGAGTGGGTATATAGAGCGGCTTGCTGCAGTGGTTGTAGATAATATTGAAATTTGTATAAAAAACGTACATCTCAGATTTGAATCCTAAAATCCAACTTATGCTTGGGGAATTACAATTGGAAAAATAGAAGCCTTTACAGTTGATAGCGAATGGAAGGAGAAAACATTTGTAGATAGAATGAATTCAAAAGATAGAGATAAACCAATTAATAAACTAGTTTAAATAAAGAACTTTGGATTCTACTGGGAGAACAGTCAAACTGCAGAAATGTTTGCAAAAGAAAATCAAGATGTAATTGTGGAAAAAATGTATGAATATGTAATTTATTAAGCCTAAGCGGACACTCTAGGGTATAAAAGAGGTTTTAGTTCCACTCAGTATATTGTTTGCTTCTCAGTTGATATGAAATTAAAAATGAATTTTGTTGTCTAAAAATGGGATGTACCTGAATTCGATATGAAAATATCTTTCAACAATTTAGATATTAGAATTGGTCACGAATAGCTCAAGGTACTCACATAAAATTCTACAATCCTAATTTACATTTCATTATTAATGATAAGATCATTTGTATTTCTTTCATTTTAAATTGGACAAATGAATTAAACTCATTAAAATATTTAATTTTAATTTGAATTTTCTTGATTATTATAGCCCTTTCATTTATTAAAATTGGTTTATAATTGAAAGTGTAAACTGCAAAAAAACCTAAAGATTTGATGAAAGAGAATTATTCAGAAGAATTACTTATGTTTTTTATTAGAATTTTCTCAACATTTAGATTTAATTAAATTTATAAATAGGATATGCTGGGATTGAGTACTTTGTTAAGTAACTATTAGTATTGTATGAGACTAGAAAAGGATAAAGTGAAATTAAGAAGTACTAGACCAGATTATGAACATTTTAAAAGAATAACATCAAGCATAAAATAACTAAAGCTAGAAATTAGTAATATCAGCTCGATGCTCGATGGATTTAATAGAACAATCTAAATGCCTATAAAATAGTTAACTCTCAATGTCAATACAGGAAATAATAAAGTAAACTAAGCAAAGAAATAAGAAGAATATCAAAATATGGATAGAGATTAGCTGAAATTGATTTTAGATGAGAAATAGGAAAAATTATTGATATTAAAACAAGAACTTGATATGCTTAGAAGCTAATATTGGTAGTTCTGTTTTGCTAAAGTTTAATAATTTATTATGGAAAAGTATTATAAAGAGAGTTTGAAAAAAATCCTTTCATCCAAAGTACCTTAAGTATAAAAATTAGTTAAAGAAAAGGATTTTTAAAAGATTTACCAGTACAAGATTCTAGATTAGTTTTTGGTTAGATGGTAAAATATTTTTAAAAATAATTTTAATTACTTTTATTGATAAATCTATCTATTAAAGGTATAAAAAAGCCATCCTTAAAAATGATTTAGAAGATTTAGTCAGATGGAGCAAGATAGATAATTTAGGATAGAAAACAGTTGAAAAAATGAAAAAAGAATAAAAGAAGAAAACTAGAGGGGGGTTATTTGGGCTTTCCAAATAGATTGAGAGTGATGATGAAGATGAGTAGAACTTTAACTTAACAAGGAAATTTGAAAAAGCCAAATATTAAGAAGCTATTGATTAAGTAAAAATAAAATTTTAAAAGAATACTTATAAATTTAAATTCCAATTTAATATTAAGGCCTACCCTTTAAAGAACTCAAATGTTAGACCAAAAGAATATGTTTGGATGTAGATCGAAGTGACTATATAATGTGGGGTTATTTAAATTAGTGAGTTGATCCAAATAGAATAAGGAAAGCATCCAAAATATCATGATAGGAATAATAAAATGAAATCAATAGAAGAAGGGTTATTGATTTAATGGTAGGATATCAAGTTTGAAATGCTAAAAAGAGATTTGAATTTTGAAATATCTACTGAATTGAGAGATTTATAAATGTATTTATTTACCTAGCAATAGGATCCAAGAAATTAAGTACTTGTACCTATTCTCAAAAAACTTGAAACAATTAGCCAAGATAAAAAGCCACTGGTTAGTTTTCGCTTTGAAAAGTAACCTATAAACAAGCCAAATACTTTCTTTGTGCTAGATGCTGAGTTATAATAAATTATATTCACATATTATCCTTAAAAGCTATAAAGAATTATCACATGGTTAGATTATCAAACCTAATTTACTGATTAACCTTAATAGCATCATGAGGTTCAAGTTAATTAGGAAGACTATGATCTTTCCATGCTTAAAAAGGAATAATTTATTGTAATGAGAGCTCCTATTATTGTAGTTCCTTTAAGTTAGCAAAGCAGTAATGAAAGCGAATGTCTAGTTATTAACTTCTAAGAGCTAAAATTCTAATCTATAGATGAGTAAATTAGAAATTAATAACGACCATATTTTAGTGGTGCTGGAGCAAATTACTTAAATTCTGGAAATAATATTTTCTCACAAAGCCCAAACTTGAGAACCCAAGGAACAAATTAAAAGAATGGTAATGTATATTAAATGAAAAATGCAATAATATAAATGTTGATATTAATTATATGTAGGTCTATAAAATCCTCCATCATAATTTCAATTTGCTCACTCACCAACTTTATAAAGTGGAAATCCTTTAGAAAGATAACATTCTAAGACAATTCATGATAATCCTATGAAAAAGAATGTCCTTAATAAAGGCTTAAAAAATGATACAGGAATTGATTTGTTCTATGAATTCTATAAGGTCGAGGCTACAGGAATTACTATTTCCTATTTCTCTTCAATTAATCATTTAAATAATCACCTTCGTTTTAAGAACTCAATAAAGTATGATGAAATAGTTAATAACCCAATCAGAAAGAAAGGAGTATATTTTTCTTTATTATATTTTTTTATAAAATTATCTTTTTTAAAATTAAAATTACAATTAGGTTATCCATGACATCGTTGAAAAATTTAATTTTTCTATGGAATTAGGATTATTAAATGAGAATATCTCAGGTATTTCTTCAGATATGCCTAGGACAACAATGAAGAGTGATATATCAAATATTACTTTGAATCTAACTGCATATCTTTATTATACCCTAAAGAATATTTCAGATCTATTTAACACAGAAGATGATATCACAAAAGTTTAAGAATTCCTTCAATTAGATAAGGAAATTCTGATTAAATTCTCATAAGAAAAGGGGTTCTTAATGAAGAGAGGAGATACTTTTAAATCCTGGGCAAATTATTATGTGATATTTTCAGGAAATTTTCTATATTTTTTCAATAATAAAAATGATGATTATTACACTTATCATATTTACTTTAAGCATGCCACAATAAAAGTAATTAATACTTTTTTTAATGATTTTATATTTTATTATACAATTACTCTTTTAAAATCCAAAAGGCTGAATCAAGCTTAGATATTGGTGTACCCTATTGCATAAAGCTAATTGTGAAAAATAAAGAAATTTACCTTGCAGCAAACAACAGTTAAGAATACAGAAAATGGATGAGAGTACTCACAAAATATTAGAGTGTAGTTCATGAAGAGAAAGAGAAAAAAAAGAGGACTCTTAGAGAAAAAGTGACATCAGATTTAAGTCATATCCCAAATCTATAAAGTCTTCCTGAAGTCCATAATTAACTAAATGAATTAGAAATAAAACTTAATATTGAAAAAGTGAATATTCAATTACATTAAGAGTTCAAAAAGAAATCTTCTTTATTTTCAATTCATTCTCATCAAGCCAAGAGCGAACTACTTGATATATCACAATGGATGGACATAAATCTCTAATTTATCAATTTAGCTTATAATAGCAAAACAGCAGAAACTAACCTTAAAATTAATCTAGGGAGCATCAAAGCTACTGACTAAATCCACCTATATCCTTAGGGCTATATTGATAGTGTTGCTTAGAGTTATCCATTTATAGAAGAGTATCTAATTTATTTTTTTACATTTTTATCATTATGTTTTAAAAATAAATTAGTAAAACTAAAGAAAATCCTAAGAATTTAATGGAATTTGAAATCATTTGGAAGACACCGAAACATCCTAGCTTTAATAACATAGGTATATTATTTTAATGTTTTTAAATCTTATCTAACTTCTTTTTGGTTTTAAATATCAGAAATGGATATAAAGGCAAACATCGGATCTCTTTATATAAATTGGAAACCAGATACATTTAAAAGACTGTTGAATTTTTTCAATCAGTAAGAGGAGAAAAATAAATAGAAAGATAGGAAAGAATAAAGTGTTTAAAACTAATAAAAATCATAATCTTAACATGCCTACAAAGATTATCAAGGAGGAGGAGAAAGCTAAATGGATTTATAAGAGAGTAAATACAGGTAATCGATACTTAATAAACCTATAAAACCTACAACTTCTTCTGGCAGATTAACTGGAAATCTTAAAGGGATTAAAAGTATTTTTAACACAAATCCTATTGAAGAAGAAGATCCCTATAATTCTACTTCACAAGGAAATATTACTTCTAAAAATGAGCTAATAATTCCAGATGAACCTCAGAATAAGGTTATTATGAATATAAATATAAATGCTTAGTTTGAAGAATTATAAATTATCTTGATTCACAGAACATCTGATTAAAAAGATTAAGAAGGGCTATACTAGTTTACAGCTTTGGGGAGAGTAATTAGTTGATTTAAAAAATAAAAACAATATTAAAATTATATAAAAAAATAGATTGATATAATTTAAGGTAATTTCAAGGGAAGATTATACCCTTAGGAGATGCACTTAGATGCGAATTTAGGAGATTTATAAGTGATAGACTTGACGAAGTATCCTGACACTCAAATAATATATAACTAATTCAACATTGAAGGTTTAAAGATTTTTGGTAGAGATGATAATGTTGCAGGAGATGTTATTAAATTTTCATTTGTAAGTTATGATGATAGCTAGAATCCTGTAGATAATAAATATACTTAAGATAATATTTATAGTGTTATAGATATTAAAATCAATTAATTATATTTAGTCTACTTCTAAAAGCCTTTCCTGCGTCTTGTCAACTATTGGCAGTAATAACTAGTAGCTGTGCTTACAAATAAATATAATAGTGAGCAAGAACCTGAGGAAAATAAGAATATGTCAAAAGACCTCCTATCCTAATTGAGGAATCCTAAATTTTAAAATTATAGAGTAACAATTGATATGCCTAAAATTGTGCTGAAATCTACTCCCTACACTAAAGAGTGGGTAGAATTGAATCTCGGCTCAATAACTATATAAAATAGCAATTATTAGAAAAAAATCAAGGAATTAGAAAATGACCGCAAGATTAATTTCATGTGGTGTGAAAAAATATCAATAGATTGCCACGAGATGTCTATCTTTATGAAATATGCAACATAAGAAATTAGAGTCTCAGATAATATTCATTTTGCTCTAGAAATTGAAACCTTCCCCCTCTTTTAAAACTATTAGCAATATTTTAAAAATAAAACAGGTAATTGTTGCAGAAATATTTTTTTCTCATTCTTCTTTTTAACAATAAATAGAACTGATAAATTAGATAGAAATTCTAGGTAGATCAAGCACAATAAATCTAAAAATATCTAAACATCAGTATTAATTGATCATGAACATTCTAAATTAGAATTTGGATTTCGATGATGGATATGATAAGTATTTTATCTTTAATTATGAGGAAAGTAAATAATAGAGTAGTCAAGTGCAGACTTATATCCAAATTGATTTTCAAGAGATCTCTCTTTATTTACAAGACACTAATTCTAAAAATGAAGACAATTAAGGACTTATCTCATTCAATTTTAATGAGATTGAAAGTATTGAAAATTAAAATACTTTTAAGCTGAGTATTTAGGATGCTAAGTTTATTTATATAGCAGAAGTTAGCGATTATTTTGAAGTAGAATTCCACGGAAAACATTTATTTGGATCTTATTATTTACATAAAAATGAAATCTTTTTAGGTGAAAAAGTATAAGAGGATGCTTAGATAGGATTCTTAGGTGATCTTGGTCCAATAAAATCACAAAAATTAGATGATAAAAAGAAGAAAACTATGAGACCAGATCAGCGTAAAGGAACAACATCAAGCATGAGAAATATGATGAAATCTTCTTTCCTTCAGAGGTCAAATATATCTACTAATTTTGATTAGAACCCAAACTCAGACGATTAAACTATTCAAGAATACTTAAAGTAAGTAAAAGCCTCAGTATCGATGGTATTCTATAAAGAAGGAAATACAAAAATGAAAATAACATTACTAAACTCAAAGCTCCTAATAAATTCCTACGTTATATTTTCAATCCTTAACTTTATTAAGCTAGATGATCCAGTTGAGATAAATAAAAGTCACTCCAAATAGAATAAATGTAATAATTTATTAATATTTATTTAATAAGCTATCATAATTAAAATCTATCTTTTACTTAATTTAGAAAAGAAGAATTCTAAGTTAGCACCATTTACATTAAATCTAAAGACCAAAGATATTTTAATTGGTGTTCAAAGCGAACCTAAAGAAAAACAAGTTCTTGCATTAACAGGTATGCTTACTTAACAAATAAACTTATTTTATTTATTGAAAAATGCTAATAAAAATGTAGGAAAAGTAAAGGTGCTCTATGAATAGAATACGTTGAACAATAATCATTAAATATATCATAATGAGTAAGAAGGTGTTGTAGAATAAGGATAAGATGAATCTTTGGCTCACATATCAAATCATCTAGGAGTATTATAAAAAAACGTATCATTAAAAGTGAGTGCTAAAAAGCTCGAAGTATCAAATGTATAAATAAAGGATTTATATGAAAAGAAGAGCGAATTATAAACAAAAAAGAGAAATATAATGAAACCAACTGAGTTTGGATTTATTGATTAGTAATTTAGTTGTGATTGCTAAGAAGAAACAAAGTAAATATAAAATACTAAATTTATTATTGATAAAGCTATTTGTCACTTGTCATACAAAGTAACTATAAATTTATTATCTAACTAAATTCTAATATTTATAAAACATCATTAATATCAAATTAGGATTTAGATCTCCTTTATGAGTCTATTAAATTTTAATAAATGCTAAAAGAAAATGCTAAAAAATTTGTAGGTTACTTCGATGTTATGATAAATAAAAATGATAATGATTCATAGATAATAAGCATAGGAAGCATCATTCACAAAACAACGAACAATATACAGTAATAGGTTATTAGTTCTGAAGTATTTGATTCAAATCTAAGAAGTCTTCACGATGATCCTCCATAGAGTTCTAATTTGAAAAGAAATAACTTAACTAAAAAATTAACTATATTTATGGATAAGTAAAATGAAAAGGTAAACTTTATACAGAATAATTCACAAGCCTCTTAATTGATTCACAGTCATAAAATAAATTCAAATAACTACATAAGTGGAGTATCTGTAGGATAAAAATCAACTTTAAAAAATGCAACTCACTAAAACACTTAATCAAGAAGATAAATGTCTGGCATAGAAAACAGCTCTTTAATATCTAAATCTTAAATGAGTAAAAAAATTGATGGAGTAATATAAAACTTTAGAATGATTATAAAATCGGTCGAAGTATTGGTCATAAATGACTTAAATCAGTCATTTATTCCTATGCTTCACATGAATTTCTAATTATTCCCTGAGATTCTTTATACATTAGAGAATGGTTTAGGAAAGATAGAAGGTGTTTGTATATTCGAAATTGAATACTTCAACCCTTCAGTAGGCAAGATGGAACCAATTATCGAAGAAGCCAGTTTTAAGATGATGTACCTCTTTAATGAAGAGAAGAACTAAAAGGTTTTAGAGATAGAATAAAATATCAATGAAGAATTTGGGATCAAGCCAATTATTAACATAAATATATCTGACAGAATGATTGCAGTTTTATATAAAAGTTTCAAGTATTGGAGAAAGCGTTTTCTTTCCAGTTCCTAAAAAGTTAATGTAGAAGCTTAATAAGCTGACTTTATTTTCAACATGGAATAATCTATGCTTCATAGCTTACCTATGCATCCTAGTGCCATGTTTTCGAGATAATATACTAAATTCGTAAATGGAAGTGGAGAAGCTTAGCATTAAAAAGAATTTGTTACCCTCTTCTCTTTCCATAATATGACTGGCTATACTTTAAATGTGAAAAAACTATAATAGGATTAAAAAGGTAAAATAATAGATAATAATAATAATTTTTCGAAAAAATTTAAATAATTTTATTAGTATAAACTATTAGAATAGATTCGGGATAAACTCTGAACTTCTAAATAGAATCTGATTAGGAAAATTTTGCTAAAACGTTTGAATCGCATTATTCTGTTATGGCTTAGTTCGATTCAAGAGGATTCTAAACTTATTATATATATGATATTAAATTGGACAGAGAAAGGTAGGATGTTTATCTTTGGCAATAAAAAAAAACATAATAAGATGATTATTATGGTGCTTTTGATCATCTTGAAGAAAAATAAAAGGAAGAAATAGAGAATCACAAAATAATTAAAGAGAACTTTACTAAAGATTACATTGATCATTACATTTTTAAAAATCATTAATATCATTTCTTCCTCTCTTAAATTAAGCTTGATGATGTTAGAAAGACTATTATCCTTAGTTCTTGCTTTGTTATTTAAAACCAATTAGAATTTAAAGTTAAAGTAATTTCCCTAATGAATTTAGCAATTATTTCAAAATTTATTTTATTTGAAATAGATTAAGCTTGATAATAAGAATAAAGGCACTACTTCATTTGAAATTAAACCTAAAAAGATTGGAGCCATTCCTTTAGAATTTATGGATGAACATACATCTATTTCAATTCAAGGAAACCCTAAGAATAATCGTATTAAATTAATTTAAGTTATTGTATTAGCTAATATATTTTTTAATCAAAAGCCAATATATCTCAATATAGTAAACCTCAAAGTTTACTAGAATTGTTCTAGCTAGGAATAAACTAATCTAAAGAAATCATCCATAGTCCAATGATATGTTTAGTTAGAAAGCTACAAGATTAAGAAATGAAGAATAGAGTTATGCTAGTACTTGATACTTTGATAACATTTTAAAATCTCCTCCCTCTACCTCTAAACATAAATATTATGTACCCAACTGCTGAAAGCTCTCGTGTAAGAGATATTACAAAGAGTAGAAATATTTTTGATAAAGAATAAAATCAAAATTATCATTCAAATGGTGATAATATCTCTCTTTTACCTCAATAAATATATTAAGAAAACTATGCTTCTTATAGCTCCAAATTAGAAATAAATGCCTGGGTTGTAGGATATTTCAAGTGTGCCTAACTCCTTGTATACCAATAAGGAAATAAGGAGAGTTCATATCCAAGATAACTCATCCTCAAAGACTCCAATAATAAGGTAAATTTTACAAAATATGATTAATGATGCCTTATTTTTGAACTATTATTTTTGGTATTTAAAGGAATAAATAATAAATATTGAAAGAATTTTTGAAGGAGGAAGTGTAAGGATTATGTTCTATTGCAAAATGTGTATAATCAATACAACAGGTCTAGATTTAACAATTTATAAACAAGAAGACAAAAATATAGAAATTATTTAAGGTTAGCAAAATGAAGTAATTTAGGATTAAAGCAATCCAATTGGTTTCAATTTTAGCAAAGACTAGCAATCAAATTACTCCGACTAGTCAATGATTTCCAATAAATTAACCAAACAAAAATCCCTCTTTGATAACTATCCATTAGAATAAGAATCTATCAAAGGAGATGATGTAAATGATGCCAGCTTTTAAAAATAAAATTAAAGATGTGATCAATTCTTCCACAGAGTTATTCTATTGAATCAAGATGATGAAAAATTAGCTCTATCATTTTAGAAAATCAATAAAATCAGAGAAGTTTCTTTCTAAGATAACATCTTTGCACCTTTTTCTATTAAAAGTATTAACATTGAAGAGTAAGATTATGTGGACTTGAAGATTTTTACTCCAGAAACAGAATCATTAGGATAGTTTGGAACATTAAACTAAATTCAATAAAAAATGATTTAATATGATCTGGCTGTTCGTTATAACTAACACCAGCTTAATAATTCTATCCTTTACACAAAGATTCTTACTATTCTACCTAAATTTGTTATTGTCAATAAATCTTCAAATGATTTAGAAGTAACCTTTTTCTAAAGTAATTTTAAGTTCCTAAATTTTTTTATTAATTTAAATTAGATATGTTAGGCAGGAACTCTGGAAAAAATTAGATTGGCTACCAAAAAAAGAATAATTTAAAAATGGGTTGAAGGAAATAATTTTTCTATTTAAGTTAGACCTACTTAGCAATATGAATGGTCTGGAGAGATCCCAGTAGAAAATATAAAAACATATCATTTCTATTGCCATTTGAAATAATTTTCAATTGCTGAAACAGAAAAGAACTAAGAAGAATTTATCTTTATGAATGCATCAGTCGAACAATCTGGTCCAATTACATATGTAATGATTAGAGATATAGTTGGCGATGATATTCCTTATCTTATTATAAATAATTGTGAAGATATTACTATTAAAATCAAATAAATTCCTACAAAGTAAAAAATCTAATCTAATTAGGGGTCTAAAAATTCAGGATCATAATCTAAATAATCCTTCAACACATTCAATTAAATTAAAAAATCAAATATTTTTAACGACAAGAAGAAATCAAAACACAATAAGTTTGTAATTCCGTCTATGAAATCAGCAAAGTTTGCATGGTAATACCCTAATGAAGAGAGTAAAATACTGGCAAAGTAAGTTGATAAAATAAACTCTTTTTTAAAATGAAACAAATTTATTTTATAAAAAAGATTCTATTTAGCAAAGTAAGATATTGGTTAGAAGACAAAACCTGCAATTATCGATTTACAGAGTATTAACTTTGAAGATTCTATTGTCTAGGAGTTAGTTTATACTAATAGGATAGTCAGAATTTAACAAAATACAACATTTAAAGGAATGACAAGAATAATTACTTTCTCATTGTTTGAAGGAAATTTGGCAGGACTAAAATAAAAAACTATTAATGTTGATTCGTTTATTTTAAGTGATCTTCAAAGTTAAAAGAGTAACCAAATTTAATTAAGCTAGCATTTAGATTAAGATGAGGCTCAAAGTTAAGTATCAAAGACTTTTGAGAATATAGTAGAAGGAGGTATTTCTGTAAATCTTTAAATAAAAGAAATTGGAGTTTCTTTTATAGCGAATCATTAAGGAAAGAATAAAGAAATAAATTATATTTTATTCAAAAACATAGACTTTTCTTTTACTCAAACCAGAGAGATGAGAGATATTTCTTTAAATGTTAAATTTATTTAAGTTGATAATAATACTGACTAAGAATCTATTACTCCTATTAATTTAACCCCTAAATTTTACAGAAGTATTATGGAAAACGAAGAAAATAAAATCTTATCATTTAAGCTTAAATAAAACCACTAAGCCTAAGCAGTAAATAAATTAATTCTTTGAATTAAAAATTGGGAAATCAATCTAAAGAAAGATTTATAATTTTATAAAGATGAATGATTTATTTTATTTATTCAAAAGATATCTATTATTCAACACTTTGAACTATACATTGCACCTTTGCAACTGAAGATAGATTAGGAATTTTTATAAACAATAGTCGCAGTGAATAATAATATTAACAGAATTCTTGAGGAAATGATCGATGAAGAGGAAGAAGATGAGTTTAATATAAAATACTCTGTTGCAAAATATTTATTTGAATCTTAGAAAAAAAGAGTATAAATACCTTAAGCCTATATTTTAATTAAATTTTTTAATGTTATTTAAAGGGATTAATGGAGAAAAATATTCTAAAAAAAGAAGAGTTTGATGTTTAGGCTTCATTTTTTGAAGATTGGAGATTCCATGACTTACCAGAAGTATCAACCAGCATTTACATTAAGCATTTGGAAATAGGGGAAATATTTGTTGGATTCTCTTATCACCCATCTTTTATCTCAGATCCTGATTCATTCCACTTATTAAATACATTTGCCAGCGCTTTAGGAACAGCTATTGGTAATATTGATGATGCTCCTATAAGAATGTATAAGTATGAAACAAAAGAGGTATTTGACAGTTAGAGCGGAATTTAGAAATAAATAATTAAGAACTATAAATTTTAAGCATTAAGGCAATTATTTAGAATTCTAGGTTCTTTTGAAATCATAGGTATTTAATCAATTTTTTCATTTACAATCAATCTTAGAATTAATTTACTTTCAATAAAAAATCAGGTAATCCTGTTGGTTTATTTACAAAAATTGGTGATGGTTTCTAAGATTTAGTAGAAAAACCCATGTTAGGAATTTAAGAAGGCCCTTTAGAGTTTGGAATTGGTATAGCTGAAGGTACAAGCTCATTATTAAAAAATGGAGTGGCTGGAACATTCTAATCTATAAATAAAATGACAGGTACTATTAGTACAGGTGTATCAAAAATAACAATGGTAATAAATAGATAATTAATAATGATAGAAACTGAAAAATAATTTATAAAAAGGATCAATAATACCAAGAAAAGAGAAGAAGATTTATGATGAGACAACCTTAAAATGCTATTGATGGACTAGAATAAGCAGGTATTTCTGTCTATAGAGGTTTCGAAGAAGGTAAAATATAATTATCATTTTTAATTTCTTTCATATATTTTATGGTAAATAGGATTGACTGGTATCATAACTTAGCCATTAGAAGGAGCAGAAAAAGATGGTTTTAGTGGTTTCCTTTTAGGTACGATTAAAGGTTTAACTGGAGCAATAGTAAAGCCAATAACAGGCATTCTAGATGCTACTTCTAAGACTGCTGAAGGACTTTCAAACACTGTAACACACTTTGATGATAAAGCTAACGATTAAAGGAATAGACATCTAAGAGCATTCTATGACTTTATGGGATACTATAAAAGATATTATTTACCAGATGCTCTGTTTAGATTGTAATGCCTTAACTCTTAATAGTTAAAAAATGTTCACATTCTTGATAGTGTCATCATGTCTGGAGATATTTGTCTGGGAATATCTAGAGAAAAGCTTGTCATTTTTAATTGTAAAAAACTGAAGATAGAAAAAACTATTGATCCAAACATGATAGAAGAACCTTAATTCTTGAAGAATGGTTAAAACATGACTGAAAGTAGGAAATTCTTTGAGGAAGATAGTATTTCTAGTTAAAACATTGAATAAAATGGATATATATTACATTCCCCCTCCTTAGCGAAGAAGGATAATTATAAAGTAATCTTTAGTTATTATTACAAAGATGAAATTCTTAATATCAAATCTTATACCAACTCTGAACTAAAGAGAGGAACTGTTGAATTATTTATGGATACAGAGGAAAAGGCACAACAACTAGTTACTAAACTTAAATTTATAAAACATAAAAATGAGTTAGAAAAGCAGAAATCTAATTTTGAGGGATCAGATTTGGGTGCCCTCAGCCCAAAGAAATAAGACAGTGGTTAATTCTAATGAAATTAAACAAAATGAAGTTAATAAATCTAAGGTTTTAAATTAAAAAATCTATTTAAATTTAAAATATTACAATTTATTTAAAAAATGAATAATGTTATCAAAATGAAATTCGAATTTTCTTAAATGAATATCGATATCTAACTATTTGCTATAAGTTAAATAAAAATAGAATTAAGTAACAAATATACCAATAACGAAACAAATACTTATACAAATTATCTAATTAAAATATAATTTAATTAATTAAACAAACAAACATAATATTTTAAATCCAAATAAACTAATGTTAGTATATTATTTATGTATTCCTTTTGAAGATTTATTTCATTTACTTTACCTTACTTCTTTTCCATTTATCCTAATTAATTACAGGATAGAAAAGGTTATTAGGCTAACCACTTAGCATATTACAACTCATTTTTAACAAAAATTAAAATCATTATACTTATTTATTAAAAAATTAAATTTACAAAAAATATTTAGAGTAATAATATTGCCTTATCTATGTCATATTTCATTTTTTTTTATTAGAGGATTGTTGAGGTTTTATAATCAATACTTAGTTCTCATTTCAATTAATCACAATTATCAAAAAGAATATTAACCAATAATATATAAATTTCACATCATAAATAAATAGTTTAAAAATATATAGAAAAATGGCAAATAAAAATAGCTTGGTATTTGATGGCATGATGGTATGGAATTAGTCTTATAATTAAATAACTCAATGATATGTATTCATTTATACTTTATACATATTTAGGAAGAGAAGATGAATTAGCGTTCAGCTTAAAAAAGCAATATCAATTCCAATTTTGATTTAAATATAAGTAAGATAGAGGAGAAAAATTCTCATTTTATAAATGTAAATAACATCAATCCAATCTAGATGGATAAGAAGACTAAACATATTTAAAAAGAGTATTATAATTATTTAGAAAACACTGGTATTTCTACTGCTTTTGAAGTGGTTTTAAATGAAATAGTAGGAAATAACATCTAAGAAGATGATGTTTTCTAATACGCAGCTAACAGGCTTAGAGAAATAGGATAAAAATTGAAGGATATAGAATAACTATGATAAGGCATAAATAAAAATCTATAATTACAATTTCTTAGCAAGTTATTACTTATACTCTAAAATATAAAATCTATGTTACAATAATATATTTTATGAATAACATAAATCTTTAAAGAGTCTTACTTTCTTTCTTTCTTACTTACTTACTTTTTTTAAAATTTTAAAATATATAACAACCTAACTAACTAACTAAATATGGAAATATCTTTATTATTATAATTATAAAGTAAAATAAATTAATGATTTTTCTTCAAAAAATATTATTGAGCTTTCTTTATAATAATAGATTGATAATATTATAATTTTGAAAGTATATATTTATTTAAAAATGAATCCTATTTATTAACCACATTTGTGCATAATTTATTCTTCAATCTAATTATCGATAGAATCAAACAAAAATTTAACAAGAATATAACTCAAAATTTAAGTTGAACAAATACTCAATTGCAAAAGATAAATTCCACTTTAAAATTATTTAATTGATTTATGTATGAAAGTAAAGATTACAATATTGTCCTATTATTACATTTACCGTAATATCTCACTATCTCGGCAATTCGGCTTTCGGCATTGTAGAAATGCCGAGAGCCGAAATTTTTGAAAAATTGAGCATAATTCGGCAATTCGGCTCGGCAGGGTAAACGGGATATTACGGTAATTGACTTTTCTGTTACCAATTCGAATGAGTTTCTACCATTGTCAGAAGTAATTTTTAGTTAAGATATTAGAATTCTATCAATACTTTTAATTTTTCCAAGATATATAGATGTTATTTGATTACTAAAAATAAAGGAATAATAATATTAATTAATTTGCTAAAACTTTTGAGAATGATTAAAGAAAAGATATGGATAACACTTATTTTCATACAGCAATTAACGCTATTAATTCAAAGTTAAGAATTGATATATATTGATAGGTATGATAGTGAAATATAATTAATGTCCATTGCTAGTCAAGATATCCAAAAATAATACATTCTAAATATTTATTAGGATTAAATTTATTTTGATTTTGCTATTTTTAAATTTTCTCTACAAAATTATGATCAAAAAAATGCCATTTAATTGGATCTTAGGTTTCAACTCTAATTAAAAGATAAATCTGTTGATATCTGTTCTGAAGAATATTATAAATAAAATAATATTTGCTTATTTAAATTATCTGAGGATTTTAAAAATTAATATTATCTGTTCAGTTAGAGTTTTTATTTTATCTAAATTATAATTGATATTAGGATTGTCATAGACATTAAGCTAGAGCATATCTATCATGAATAATTTTTTATAGTATCTGTCTCAAAAGAGGATCTAATTATATCAAGTAATTTCCTATATTATATTTTTAAAGTATATTTAATTTCTATTGTGTATAATTAAAGATTTAAATACTTTTTAAGCATTGAACTAGCTAGGTTATTTTAGATTATCTCCTTTTCTCTACTCAGAAAAATCTTAACTAATTTCATTTAAACTAAATTATAAATATGGGAGTGAATTAATAATATTACTAGATAAAAACAATATCTGCTATAATCATATTATCTATATTTACTCAAAATAAATGCTAATTATAAATAAACCTGACTGCCTTTAAAATAATTTAGGATTTGCAATCAAATACAGAATAGATTAAATGGATTTCACTATTGAAAAATATGACGAAGTTCATCAATTGCATGGAAAATTCCTTTCAAAATAATTAAATTATATATTTTCTACTTAATTAATAAATATAAGATTAGAGAAAATAACTATCACAATAGATCCATACACAGACTATCAAATACACAGTAATGGTGATCTTGAATAATTAGTTTAAATAAATGGAGATAATTTGTAAGGGTTTTTAATAATAAACGATCTACCGAATG
This sequence comes from Tetrahymena borealis, assembly GCA_000260095.1. Classification (NCBI taxonomy): domain Eukaryota; phylum Ciliophora; class Oligohymenophorea; order Hymenostomatida; family Tetrahymenidae; genus Tetrahymena; species Tetrahymena borealis. Next base: position 44,253 of record JH651253.1, on the reverse strand, counting down.
AATTTAGCCTCTTAATTAAACATATTTATTTAATTGAAAGCAATATAAAAATAAAATCAATTGAAATTAATAGTTCTGAAAACAATGTAGAAGTGTTAGCTTTTGATATATGCTTTATTAAATTGAGTAAGGAATTAAAGATATATAAAAATGACGAGAGAGGGCAAATAGAACCTTTATCTTACTCTTAGTTTAATCAAAAGTTGTTCAATTAAACTTAAATAAATGAAATTTAAATGAATAATCAAGAAGAGAAGTGTTTATAATTCGAAAACATCTCTAATAAATAGCTTTTATTCTATGTAATAAGTAAGTATTATTTCTAAAAGAAGAGAAACTACACTTAAAAATAAATTTATTATAATTTTTTAAGATGAAAAGGAAGAGAATGAATATTTAATTGTTTACAAGAAGATAAGAAAGATTTTAAATATTAAATCTAATGGTTTGATATACTCATAAATGTATTAAATATTTATGTGGAATTCATTCTTGGAAGAAGTACAATTTTAAGATAAAGACATAAGTAATGGAAATTGCTCAATTAAGGGGTTATTTAATTTTCATCAAGATGAAGTAATTTTTTTAAGAATTCAAATTTTTATAATAAAATTCTCATTATTATAAAAGGAGGTGCCATTCTAAATATCAGTAGATGATAAATCTGAGGAATTAAAAGCTTTTGATTAGAAAAATAATAGATTTTTCTTCTATAATTTATTTTAGAGGAATTTTAGAATTTTATTTAAATAATAAAACAACAAAAGAAGTCCAAAATATTTTTTAGATTTCTTATTGATTGTAAGCTACTAAAAAGAGATTAAGGTTGAAAAATTAAAGATTGTCTAGCCTTTTAATTTATATTTTAGTGAAAGTATAAGAATTTCTAATAAATTTGTGAACTAAATTTAGATTGATAAATCAATTTATCTAAATAATGTCTCTAGCTATGGAATTTAATTCAAAGATTAAATTTAAAGTTAGAATAAAAAAATATTAGGCTTATGTAGTGATTCTAATAAAAGCAATTATCAAATAATTAATCCTGAGCAAAGAGTAGAAATCAATAATATATAATCACAATACTCCTATATGCAAGTAATGATATTATCAGAAATAAAGGAAGAGGAAGTATTCTATGACTTAGATATTTTCTTTAAAATAACAGAGTAAGATATCATATTTTATAACAAATTACCTTCAAGATATATAAGGCTTGATCATTTATTTTAGCCAAATACCTTTTTTAAGTAATATAATCTTGTTATAATTTGTAAATATTGCTAAATTAGGGAATAATAAATACATTATCAATAGAACTAATCTTATGAATCTATAAAATATTTAGAAAACGGATATACAATATACTATTTAAACAATTTGAATTTTGTAATTCATACTCTTAAGTTGGAAGAAACTGGAACTGGTTTTATACTAATTAAAAAAGATTTTCTAATATAAATAAACAAATAAGAAAGCTATTTAGAACCAATATTGCACTAATATTTGGAAAGCTTACCATTTATATATTACTGGAACGAATAAGAATTGGAACCATTTGTAAGAAACTTTAATTATGAATATTTCATAATAGAAAAATTTGAATTAAACTATAACTATTTACACTTAGAGGGTTTTGCATCTTAAAAAAATTCTACTTAGAGAGCTGAAAAGAATTAGAAAATTTATGGAAATGAGGAAAACTGTCTTGTCATTTTGAATTTCTAGTAATATTTTAATCTTTATGATTCTCTTCCTCATAAAATCTATTCTCTAGGTAATAATTTCAAAAAAGATGATTTAAAAATGAATTAACAAACTAACTAACTAACCAACCAACTAACCAACAAAATGACCCCCTCTGTTAATTTAATTAAAACCTTATATTTTAATTTAGAACTTTGATTTTTTAAGCACAAGATAAATATATAATACAATTTTTTATATAATTTTTGTTAATTAGATCTAAACTTACTAAAGTTATTTTATAAAATATTGTTAGGGATATAAGAAATAACAAAGAGTTAGTAGATAGAAGTTTATTAATAACATATTTAATTAGAAATTATCTAAAATACACCAGACTATTATTTTATTTTAAACTTCAAATTATTTAATAATAGCTCATTTGATATTAAATTTTATGAAAAGCATTATTCTATTAGTTAAAACACATCATTTATATAATTGTTTTAAAGCATTTATATCAAAGTTTGCAGTTAATAAGAAGAATAGGATGAAAATAAGCTTTTATACATACTCGAAATACAAAAAATTTAAATAAAAGAAAAATTAGATCTAAAACCTAGAGGAATTGTATTAAATTAAAGTATGGAATATTATCCCTTAGAGGTCTTTAATATAAAAGTAGGCTAAAGATTATATATTTTATTAAATTGTGAGATTATTAAAGAGTTTAAACTTACTATTTTAGAATCTAATAACCTGATACTACTTAATGAACTAGAAATAATATCTAATGAAACTATTAATAAAGAATAAAAATATAAAGAATTTACGTTTAAATTAATTGATATTGCCTAATCTAGTAGATACTTATTTGTTAGACTTGAAATGGTGTAAAATAATTCTTCTTTGCCTGTATAAGTAGTATCTCTATGCAATTATTAGTTTATTGATTAGGTTTAAACTTTTCTAAATATAAATTAATGTCTCTTTTTAATTTTCAATAATAATTATTCTCAGTAAGTTGCTTTCTTCAGGAATAATTTAGATAATAGTAATTACTACATTTCAGATTGCGATAATTTCTAGGCCTATGAAAAAAAGGATATAAAATAAATATCAAATGATTACTTGTACAAAGGAATCTAAGGAAAAGTAAGTAGGATATATAATGAAATGACCATGTCTAAAGAGAAATACAATCAGTATTTATAAGAGAATGTATAGCTAACTAACTTTTTTTTCATTTCATCTTCTTAAATCATATTTTATTAAAAACATAGGGAATATTAACTAATCTGAAGTGCTTACTAATCTCCTCATCTTCTCAGGCTCAATATTAAGTAGATTTGGAAATATTAAATTCTTAGTCTACAATTATTCTAGAAAAAGATATTCCATACTTTTTAAAAAAAAATGGCCATGATTAATCTCAAATTTTCTATGCATTAAAAATCAATAATCCTTAAAATAAAATTGGTAGTTTATTTATAAGCTTATCACAGAAGATGTATGATAATACAATTTTACCTTTTTAAATAAGATACATTGATCTTGAGGGTAAAGTCTTAGAGCATTTAATAGAGAATGAATTATCAGTAGAAATTGATTTTAATGATCCCTTTGAAATTTTTGGATTTATACATTATGATTTCGAAATACTGTTATTAGTAACTGATTACAAGATAAACCAAAGTTTGATGAATAAAAATTAGATTTAAATAGAGTAGGAACAACTTGAATCAAATATATTTATCCCTTATTTAGAAAATCACAAATTGTATATTTTGTAAAATAATTCCAATTCTTAAATCCAATAAGAAGTTCTAAGTAATATGGTTTTATTTAAAAATAAGAACTTTACTACTCGATAGATTATAGGAAATTATAATAAATTAATTGGTTTCATTGCTAATTTTCCTCCTTATACAAATGATGTTAAAATAAAATTGATACCAATATCAGAGAATTAAATACAAACTTCTGAAAGTATAATTAAAGAGATAAATTAGTTATTCATTTTTGGAAAACTTAGTGACTCGAGAGTTATAGCATCAATATAACTTGTAGCTAATGAGAGTAATCAGCTATTAACCGAGTTTACTCATATCTTTCTAGTTTTTAAAGAGGAGTAATAAAATATTGACTACTTAGACAATTTAGTCCTTCATAAATTAAACCATTAAAATGTAATATCCTTTTTAGATTCTTAAAATAATTAATATGATTTTTTCTTTAAACAATAGATTTATAAAAATGAATATTAAGTCTAGATATTTGAGATAACTGAGTACTTAATTAATTAGAATTTTATTATATAATTCTTCCTCTAAGATAGACACTTCTAAAATAAAAATGAATATTTTGAGGAGATAAATGTATATTTGGTTAATAAAAATTAACAAATTTATTAGCTATTAGGTATGTAATACTAATATGTAGATTAGAATTAAGACATAGATTCATTTGATGATGGTACAAATAATTAAAAAATACCCTATTTAATTGCTGCTATCTTTTTAGCTTAAATAATGATAATATTTTATTTTAGATTTAAATTATGGCAGCTTCAAATAAAAAGATAAATTAATTGAAAAAAAAGTAAATATTTATTTGAACAATTTTAATGAATTATTTGCAAATAAAATAATCATATTCTTTTTAATTATGTTTTATTGCATTTGTATAAATATTTTCTCAATTATATATAGAATAAAAATGAATAGGATTGTTAAAAAATTCTTTAAACTAAGTGATTCATTTAAAGTTATAACGTATCAAATATATTTTATTTGTTTCTTGCAAAAATTAAAAGCTGATATTAACAAATATAAAAACTAAGTCTGTTAACTTTTTTATATGTATTTTTTTAAATGGGAATAGGATAATTACTTTTATCATAAAAGATTTACCAAATAGATTTGTGTTACATTTCTTTGATTTATCTGTATTTCCTAGTGGAGGAGGATAGATTTGGTTTTACAATTAAAAAAATCTAAATTAAAAAAAGTTACTAAATTGCCTGTTAGTAAATTTAAGAATGATTGAAAAACTATTGGTTATCTTATTAATTACTTCGCGATTCATTTTCAGCGATAAGTCAATTGATATATTTGAATATGACGAAGAAATCTTAGAGAGAGTTTCTTCTTAAGATATAAAAAAGAGTAGATATTATGTAAACATTTTTGGAGATGTTATAGATTTTAAAAATGCTGTTTTTAGACTTTCTTTTTTGAATCAAGATCAAGGATACATCCATCAATATAAAAATAGTTTTGAAGTAGAATTTAATGATAAATATGTTAATTTCTGCACTGAGGAATATTATCAATCAAATAAAATATGTATTTTTAATTTATCATAAGTATACAAGGAATAATAAGATAAAATAAATTTCATTAAAATTATAATTGAAATCGATTCTTTTCTTTTTGAAGATCTTCCATTATTTAAAATATCAGTCTCAAAAGTAGATTTAATAAATTCATGTAAAAGAATTTTATTATATTATCATTTTTTTCTCATATTATTTTTAATTATATTAAGCTAGGGGCACTTATTAAGCAGTAACTCAAATAGGGCATTTTAAATTATCTCCTATTTTATACTCTCAGAATGTTTAGATACAAGCTTTTAAACTAAATTATAAATATGGAAGCGAATTCATAATTTTACTAGAAAATACAGATAAATGTTACAATTAAATTAAATATGTTTACTCTAAACAAATGCTAATAGTCAATAAGCCCTCTTGTTTAATGGATGAAATAGAGTTTATAGTTAAATATAGACTAGATTAATTTGAATTTACTATTGAAGAATATAAAAATGTATTTTAACTCTAAGAATCTCTTTATCTTTAATAATTTAATTACATCTTTTCTCCTTAATTAATAAAATTAAAATTTGAGAATGAAATAATAACTCTTGATTAAAATACTGACTATCAAATTCATAATCCCTCGAATTTTAAATCAAAAATAGAAATACTATCAGATAATATTGAAGGCTTTGTTATAATAGATAGCCATCCAAGCTAATACAACTTGTTAATTAAACATATATATTTAATACAAAAGAGTTAATAAATAAAAACAATTGAAATTAATGCAAATGAAAAGAATTATAATGTTTCAATGTTTGATACCTGCTTCCATAAATTGAATAGCAATCTAAAATTATACTACGAGGAAGAGCTATAAAATATTTAATAGTAATCTGAATCTGAATTAATGTAATTGATATTAAATTCAAAAAAAATTAAGGAAATTTAGCTACAGTAAAATGAAGAAAAATGTTTAGTATTCAATTAATAACTGTCAAATAAATAGAAACTAAGATTCTACATAATAAGTAAAGTTTATAAATTTTATTTTATATTCTCTGGCTATTAATTAATATTTTATTTAGTTTATTCTATTAATTCTTAATTAACTTGCTTGTTATCAATTAAATATTTAGATGAAAGATAGGAAGATGCCTAGCTAGTTTTTTTCAAAAAAATAAGAAAACTTGAAAATATTAAATCAGATAGCTTATTATAATCGCAGATGTTTCAAATATTTAAGTGGAATAAGTACTTGGAATCAATAATATTTGTTAATTCTTCAAATTAATTATCATACTTTACAATAAAAGGATTGTATCTTTTTGAGCAAGATATAGTAACCTCTTTTCAGTATATATAGATTCTTGTTAAAATTATATTTTATTAATAGGAATTACCATTTTACTTGAATGTAAATGAAGACTATAGCTTAAAAAAGTATTTTTCTTCTCATAGGAAGAATAATAATACTTCAAAATTCGAAAAGATACACTCAGACCTAGTAATTGAATTTAAACCATAAAAAAATAGTATGATTACTACAGAACTTAATATTGATTTATTAATCGTATTAAGCTCCTACTAAACGTCCAAATATTAGAATATTGTTGATATTGATTTTTTAAATATTCTTACTCATAAGATATAACTATAAAATAAAGTAATCAATTAAATCAGAATAAATAAAAATATTTTAAAATAGGACATCTCTAATTAAGGATTTATCATAGAACAATAAATTTCAAAATAGAATAAGATTATTTTATTTACGTGTGATTAATCCTCCGAACCAATCTATTAAATATTTAGCCCTCAATAAAGAATATAGATTAATACTAATAGTTTCTTTTAAACTACTGTAAATATAGTTATAGTAAATAATGAAAAAGAAGATTATCTCTATTTAATTAAATATTTTTCGAAGATTTCTTAAAAAAATAGTATATTTTATAGTCTATTACCAGAAAATTTCATTAGGTTAGATAATAAATTCTACCTAGATGTTAAAATTTAACATACAGAAATATACATTATCTGCAATTAATGTGTAATTAAGGAAATTATAACTTTTCAATAATATTTTGCTACTCTTAATATTTAAAACTTTGAAAACGGATACAAAATGTACCATTTAAAATAACAATATAATAGAATTGAAACCCTTTCCATTTAGGATAGAGGAATTGGATATATGCTTATTTAATTAGGCCTTAAATTTCGTTTTAGCAAACAAGTACATTTTTAAGAATAAATTTGGCAATTATACTTCTAAAATTAAGAAATTATTTACTGTTGGGATGAAGAAGATGATAAACCTTTTGTTAGAGATTTATTTTATTAATATTCGATGGTTAAATAATATTATGTTAAGCAATATGAATAAGATTTTATACCTTATAAATAACTTCATTAAATTGAAAGTACGATTTATGACGCAGAACCAAATTAGCAAGTTTAAAAAGTTGAACATAGATGTATTGTCATTTTAAAGTTAAATAGCCTTGGATATAGAAAAGATGACTTGGAACATAAAAAATATTTTATAAGTAAATTATTTAACCTTTTTTCTAAATTGATTTATTTAATATTTTATTTTCTAATCCTAGAATATTACTAATTTTTAAATAATATACCGTAGTTTCTCACTTCCTCAGCTGAAGTGTGAGATTTGGGTGCTTTTTTTACTTTTATAGTTAATGAATTTTAAAGAATTTAATATAAAAATTAGGATTTATTAAAAAATAATGCAGTTTTGTATTAGTTAAAATATTTATTTTAATTAAAAAATAGAATTTAAAGATTTAAAATAAGGAATTTAAATCTATGAATATAATTAGCATGTCGAAATTAGTGCAGAGAATGATGATCCTTTTTACGCAATGTTTTAATTTAAATTATAATAAGAAGGTCTTTTTGAATTAAAAGAATTTAATAAAAAATATAGATTTAAATTGAATACCATATTTCTATTTAATCTACAGACAAGGGTATAGGTTTGCAGAATTTAAAATACTATGGAAATAAATGAAAGCTAGCCCTTATATATTCTAGAAATAAATAGAGTTAAGATCGTTTAAGTTAAAAATTTTTAACTTAATATAATCTAATCATTTTAAAATCAAGACGATTAAATTATGAATATGTTAAATGTTTAGTCAAATTAAAAATATTATATCCTATTAGATTTATCTGAGTTATTGCAAAATTAGGAATTTAAAATTACAATTTTAGAATCTAATGATTTAATCTAGTTAAAGGAATAAGAAATAATATCTGGAGATACAATCAATCAAGAATTTAAGTATAAAGAATTTATTTATAAATTGATTAATCTCACCTTATTAAATAAGTACTTTTTGATTAGTTAAGTTGCTAATACTTTTTAAGAATTAACAGCATATGTTGTGTCTCTTCCTAATTATAAGTTTATAGAAAACCAATAATCCTCAATACATACAAAAGAATACCTGTTTGTCTTATTTAATAGAAAGTATTCATAATAGCTACTTTTTATGAGTAGTGAAAAATATAATTTGAATTTCTACATTTCTAAGTGTGATAATTTTTCTCTCGCTGATAAAAAGAATCTTTTTTCGATTTCGAGTAATTATATTCATTCAAACTAATAAGGAAAGGTATTTACAATCTTCGAGTAATTGACAATAGATGAAGATACATTTAACCAAAATTAATAATAGGACGTAAATTATTTTATTTCATTCTATAGAGTTTAATTTTTTATTTTTTAAGGGAATTTTTATGGATAGAACTTGCCTACTTATTTCTTCTCCTTAAGGTCAAGAATCAATAGTCAATATTGAGTTTATAGAATAGAATGTTTTAATTTTAGAAAATTATATACCTCATTAATTAACTACTAATGATTATGATTAATATCTGTTCTAAAGATTTAAAATTGATAATTCTTTGAAATCTAATGTTTTCTTGTTCATTAGTATACAAAGGAAATTATTCGAAAATTAAGGAGTAGGTATTTATATAAGATACTTTGATTAATAAGGCTTAATTTAAGAATAGTACATCTAGAGTGAATATTCATTAGAAATTAACCCTTAAAATTATTTTGAAGTATTTGGAATTTCTCTTCAGGACTTTGAAGTATTTCTACTAGTTACTTAGCATGCAATTAACTTTAGTTTAATTGTTAAAACAGGTATTAGAATAGAATTTACTAACTCCATATAAAGGATTTATATTCCTTATTTAGAAAATCACAAACTATATCTTTTGCAAGATAAATCTCTTCATAATTTAAGATACATAAATGAAAATAATATGAAGTTAGTGTACAATTTAAAATATGACTTGAAAAAAATTAGCAAAAATAACTAATTAGTAGGCATAATTTTTGAAATACCTCCTCATCCTAATAATAATGTTGTGATCTAAATGAAGCCACTTAGATTTAAAATTAATTATTCAGATGAAATTACAAACATAAATTAATTTTTCAATTATAAAATAACTAACAATAGAGTTTCAGCATCTTTACAACTTACTTCAAATTAAAATGGTTACCAATCTAGCGAGTTTACCCATATTTTTTTAATTTTCAATGAAAAATATAAAAGTATTAACATTTTTGAAGATTTATTAACAGACAAATTAAATCTATTGATAGTAAAAATATTATTCTATTAAAACTATAGAAATTAATAATTTTATTCTTATAATAAATAATAGATCCCAGATAATTAATATGAAGTTTAAATCTTTGAAATTAGTGAATAGCTTACAAAATTTAATATAACAATAGAATTTTTCTTGTAGGATAAATATTTTGAAAAAAGAATTGAATATGAAGAAGAAATTAATGTTTATTTGATATCTAAAGACTTAAGCTTATATTAATTATAAACAATCACATATTCATACTTCGATTTGAAGAAAAATATTCATAAATTTAATCAAGATGAAAGCTATATATTTAATTATTAGATAACCTACTTAATTATTTCAGCTTTATCAATTTCAATAATTTTAATTTTATTCCTTAAGCTTAGGATTCAATAGCTTCATAAGAAAATACAAATAAATTGAATTGTTGATTTACAAATTTTCTTATAAATATACATTTATATTCTATATTACGTAAACCCTTAATTTCAATACCAAACAAAAATAATTTAATGAAAAACTAATTCAATAAAATATGATTGGTATAATTGTAAGAAAAAATTTAATAATAAAGACCAAAGCCTTATTTTTAATAAATTGCACAAATTTAGACTTAAACTTCTTTATTTAAGTTTAAATAAAAGACATGAATTAATTTTATTAATAATTATAAGTAAATTTTACTTTTGATAATAAAATAATAATTATGGTGAAATAATTTGTTATGATATGTAAATATCTCCACAATGCTTTAAGAAAAAGTTTTAGAAAAGTGGGATTTATTAGAATTTGATGAAAAATGGATAATAAATTAAGGTTGATACTTAATATAAATAAAAATAAATTAAATTTTATACTTATTTTTACATTTTTATTATTTAATATATATATAAATCAATTTAGATTAATAGTATAAACTTCTTCTAACTTAAATTTAGCATCTTCTTTGAGAGCATCTTGAGGAATATATTTATCAAGTAGAAGGCTACTAATTTCTTCACTAAATTTATTGCCTGAGAAGTTGTAGGAAAAGGCAATTATTTCAGTTCTTAAAACAGGTTCATTAGAATTTTCCTTCTTGAATTTTTTATATTCTTCAGGAAGAGTAATTTCAAATTGTCTCTTTTTGATGAAAGTACCAAACTTAAAATGTGCTGAAAATTCCTTGTTCCAGTCGATATTCTTTTCTTCTAAAAGTTTACTAATTTTAGCCTGAGTATGGAGACCATCAGTTACTTTAACAGGAAAATGGACATAAGCAGTCATACTTACTGAGTTTTTAATACAATCATAACAAGATCTATATAATTTAAATTTCAAATAAATTTTAACTTTTTATTAAATTAAGAATATTAATCAATATTTTACCTCCAATAAATGTTGCTGTAAACTTCTTGGATAGAGGGAACATTAAAAATACGACTATCGAAAAAGCATTTAGGATTAGATAGCTTTTCCTTAGTTGCTTCATTATAATCATCCAAATTGATAGTTTTATTTTGAATACCTCTAAGAACACCTCTAGTGAAATAATTAGTTGCATAGGCAGATGAAAGAGAAACTAATTTCATTATTTGATTTGCATATGGATAGTCGTTTAGCTTACCACTTTTATCATAGGAAGGTAGATAAACCAAAGTAATTTCATCTGATTGAGTGTAACCAAGAACAAAATTAAACTCTGTCATTAAAGCTGCAGTAGTCTCAACCCTTTTTGTATTACATTTAAATTTAATTCACAAACTTTTTTTAATTTAATTTTTTACATCAACTTATGTAACCACTCATCATATGGTTTAGTTAAACCTCTGGTAAACTTTGAGAAAGAATGACCATCAATTCTCATAACTGCTGGTAGTGATGGATCAATTTTTGTCCTGAAGCTTAATTCATACTCTTTCATTCTGTCACCAATTGATTTTTTCACCTTATTTTCATCAGCTACTTATTCAGTTTTTTCTTCTATAATTTCTTCTTTTTCTTCCAACATTTTTCTTGCTTATTTACTTTTTTTTATTTATTGTTTATTTTTTGTTATTTAGTTTAATAAAATTAATAATTACCTAAATAATAAGATCATATTTATACCATAATTTTTTTTTTTATAATAATAGACACTTTATCTAAAGTTAAATAAAGATATTAACAATTTAAATAAAAAGAAAATATCAGAATCTACTATATCTCTTTAAAATTATTCATATTGTTAACAAAATTTAATGGCGTTGTAATCTATTCTGCATAAATATCCTTTAATTTTATAAATGATTTCCTAAAAATTATCCTCAAAAAAGTATTTTTTCTTTAATAATTTTACAAATATTTAAAGAAATTGTGTCTGTTGTTTACTTATTAATACTATAAAAGAGAAAAGCTAGTTTGAAGTTATATTTTGGAACTTAATAAAAAAGAAACTTTTGAACAGCAATTAAATTAATTAATCTATTTATCTATCTTTGTTTGTTTGATGATTTCTTAAAATCCACTTTAGATTATGTTAGACACTTTAATTAATGATTTCTATATAGAATAAAGTAAATGGATGAATAGAAAGTTAGCTAGTTAGTTATTCTTTTCTATGAGTAAACATTAGTTTATTGTTCTACTAACTTTATAAAAAAGACAAATTAATCCTTTAAAATCCAATTAATATTACATTTAATTAAAACATTTTTTCAATGATTGAATTTCAAAATTATAATTATCAAAATTATTCTTAATTACAATTAAATTTTAATTTATATATTGGAATTACTATAATTTTAAAATTATATTATTTTATTAACTATTTATTATTTAATTATAGATCATGACCAAACAGTAATAGTATTATCAAAAGATCCTGACAAAATAAAGTTTCTTTATGGTGAAATATCAATAGCTACAACAGGTCTAACATGATTCTTAAAGGATTTTATAGGCTTAGATGACAACAAGTCATAATAGTATATTTAACCATCCTCACTTCCTGAAATAAGATAAGCATCATCGAATGAATGAGCAACTTCAATGGATATATCTTTGACTTAATGACCTGAATAGGTATTTAGAATTTCACCCTTTTCTCTATCTACTAATCTGATACCTCCATCAATGCAACTAGCTGCATATGTTTTTTTGTCATTGCTTAAACTAAATCTTAATACAGGGCTCTTCATATCATCATTTGTTACTAACCCCATTCTTAAATCATATGTCCTAACATTTCCATCTATTGAACTTACTAATACTTCATATTTATTTACTATTACTTTAGATATACTATCTTTGGAGTCTTTAAATATATCTAAAGGTCTAGTCTAATGTGATTTTAAATCCCAAAAACGAACTGTAGTATCATATGATCCAGTTACTACTATACTTTCATCATCATTAAATGCTACAGTATTAATTCTACTTATATGTCCTTCAAATTTTCTTAATAAATTATTAGTTTTGACATCCCAAAGGAAAGCTAGCTTATCCCCTAATAATATATTTACAATCGTAGAAGTTAAAATAAGTCAAAATTACTTTATAAATGTATTTCACATACCTCCAACAGAGCAGAACTTAGAGTTATCATTGCCAATAGTAACATCTAATATTTCATAGTTATGAAATCCAGAGAATTATTTTACAAGTGTGCCCTTACTTGGATTCCATAATATAACACTTCTATCTTAGGAGCATGACATACAATACTCTCCATTTTTATTGAATTTAACTTAATAAACACATCCTTTATGACCTTTCAATACTGCGTGTACATTAGAAGGAATCTCGAATTTAGATTTAACTTAGATCTTTTCATAATACTATTGCATTGAAGCGAATTTAGTTTATTGATATCAAATATGATGTTGTGAAAAAATGAAATATTCTTTGTCTACAAAAAGATTGGTGTGCAGAATAATTTAATGTTATTATTAGTAATAATTCAATAAATCTAAGTTTAAAAGATTTTTTAATTTGCAAAATGTTTATAAGAATTCATTATCCTTAAGAAGATCCTCACTAAAAAATTAAAAATTGCGCAATTATCAATTAATTTATATTTATCAGGAATATTTTCGATATTAAATCTTTAATTTTTATAAATTCAATAAAATAGCAAAGTAGTACAGCAGAAATGGAATTCTTTCAAGTAAAGAATCTAACATTTCTTATGATATCATTAGATAATATATTGTTCTATTAAATAGTTAAGTACACTATCGTATTTATTCTCAAACTAAGATAGGAGGATATTGGATGCATTGTAAAAGAAGGGAATATCTACATTGAAAGATTATAACGATGCAATCAGATCTAATTAAATTTTAAATGTCATATAATCTGATGAATTAAATATAATTCATCAAAGAATATAAGAGGTTGTTGAATAACTTTAGTAAAAGGAGAATCAACTATAAATGTGTAATTAAAAATGAAATCCAACTATAAAGACTCTATTTAATATTTATCTAATAACTAGATTTATTAGAATTCGATTCAGACAATTCTGATGATAGTGATGAAGATCTAGAAGTTGAAGAAACCAAATCAAATTAAAGCAGCACAGGAATACTATAAGAATAATAAAGAAGAAATTTATCTAGTTTGAATTTATAATCATAAGATAAACCCTAGTCATAGCTATTCATAAATTTCTTTTAAGTCTTTTCTAATTAATAAGAGGAGAGGTAACTATAATCCGAGATAAATACATTTGTTTAGTATGGACACATAACAGAAATATGTAAATTCTTAAAATAGAAATTAAGATTAAATCATAATTATTCTAATTAAAACTTAGTTGGCGTTCCAGGAGTTGGTAAAACAACCTTTTGGTAAAGATTATATTGTAAGAAATGTTCTTTTAATAAAAATTTAATAAAATAATAGTCTAAACTATATAAAAAATCACTAGTATCAAACATAAATCAATGAAGGATAGAATTAAGCCTTGTTCGTGGATTTTGAAAATGGGATGATGATTGAAAGGTTGATAATGATTTTATCTATTAAATAGTAACATTTGAAAGTTGAAGAAAGTTTAAAAAGAATTATTTTAAAGAATATATTTACTGATGGGGATCTTATTATATATTTACAAAGATTCACTGAAATGTTAGATGCATCTCCGGAGATAAATTTTATAATTCTGGATGGATTTATTCCTAAAATTCTATCCTATTTATCTAATGTAGATTTTACTAGAAAAATTGGAGTAACGAATCTTATAGCAAATCTAAAAAACTATATCAAAAGAAGAAAGATAGCAGTAATATTAATTAATTATTTCATAAAAATTGTTTATAATTATTTTATCTATCCAGCTTATTCTCACAAACACAGTGAGCTTTGAAAGATAAAAGAATTCTAGAGGATAAAATATAAATCCTCCATCAGAATAAAGTAACTAAATAACTAACTAATAGATCCATCTATTAAATTAATTAATTTTGAATAAATTTAGGTACTGTATTTAATAGTTTCGTAGATAATAAATTATATTTATTCAAAGTGCCTAATAACACTTGCAACTATTTAGTTCCACTTAAACTAAATGAATATTCAGAAAAAGTTATTGATAGAAAGATTCCATATAAGATTGAGGAATACGGTATTGAATTGCTATTATCGCCATAATGAAATAAATAACAAAGAAATCAATTTATAATAAAATATCTTAAATTAGAGTGTACATATATAATTAGCGTTTAGAAATTTTATTTATTTGTAAATAAATATTCCATTAACCTAACAAAATAATTCATTTTTCTATTTAATTTCATTAAATTCTAAATATTTTAGTTTATAAAATCTAATCTATTCATCTTAGTTAAAGTAAATAAGATAAATTTATTCTCATTTTCTCAATAATTTATTTTTTTGAACATTAAACCTCTTTATAATTTACAACTAGAAGTTCTCTATTGATATTTACCAAAAAAAGATAAATCCTAGCTATAAATTTAATGGTTAAATAGGTTGGAATTTTAAATTATATCCCACAAACCCTTTATAATAATCATAAACAAACGATTTTTTTATTAATCAATAAGAGAGAAAATACAATTTAACCAGTAAATATTTTTTAAAGCTGAACTGAATTGGCTAAAGTAATATTATAGAATTATAATATGTATATATAGGTAGATGAACGGATGGATTATAAACAAAAATCGATCAGATTAGTAGTAATAATATACAAATAAAAAATAATGCAAGATATAAATAGCGATACATTTAATTAGAAATATTATAAATTAGAATGCATTTCTTGTAGCAAATAAATCTATTTTTAAGATATTGAGAATATGATCTATCCTTATCAATATTCTCAATAGGGATTTTACGATTATTTCATAAAATTATACTAACGAAGCTAGCTTTATAAATATCATATCACAACTCTACTGAAAGGTAAATAAATTTTTGCTAACTATATAACTAGCAAACTAACAAGTAAAGTTTTCTATATTCAAGAGACTAAATATAGAATAATAAATATAATAAATAGTTCCAGTATGTGATAGTTTTAGGGAAGTCATATATTCACTCATCTACCCCACATGTTTTTGAATTTATTGAAAATATTTTCATCAGTTTCTTCGCCAGATTAATTTTAACCCTTTTATTGATTTTGTGACTGAGCTTATTATTGATTATAATTCATATTCATTTAAGGATCTATTTTTTGCTCTACTTTTTATAACTATTCATATAACTATCTTTATTCATTAGTTAAAGTTTTAGGGACATGGATTTTAAGAGTGATTACATGATCACCAACAACACTTTAGTTAGGTGGTAAGTTATTAATACCCTATTTTTTATTTTTTAATCAAAATTTATTTATCAGCATTTATAAATAATAATCTTACAAGTCCTTTAATTTTAATTTTCTCGCCATGAGAAGTACCAGGTTTAACTTCAATTTCTTTATCACCACTAAGAGTCTTAACCTTAATCTTAGTTCCCAATACAGCCTGTTTTCATTTTAATAAAGTTATTCTATAAATTTCTTAAGATTTAAAAAATATTTACTTCGGAAAGAGTAACAAATTGAGTGGTTGTAATATCATAACCTTCCCTAGAGAAATAATTATCAGGCTTGACATTAACTTTAATAATAATATCACCAGGTTATCCACCATTTTCACTGTCATTACCCTAAATTTAATTAAATTATATATATTTTTTATATTCTTATTTTAATTTAACTAATAAGTTTCTATCTAGATTATATAGATTTTATGTAATATCTAGAAAACCTATTATTTTATTGTTTTGAATATTAATTTTTTAAAATCTAATTACCTTCTTAGGCATTCTCAAATTCTAGCCACTGCTAATACCCTTAGGGATTTAAACTTCTTCTTCAGCTTTAACTCTTGCAACACCAGTACCTCTACATGTTGTACAAGGATATTTAATACTTGAACCAGAGCCCGAACACTTAGTACAGGCCATTTGGATAGTCATAGGACCTTATCTATAATTAATAGCTCCTCTACCACCACATGCTGTGCATCTTGAAGGAGCAGTACCGGGTTTGCACTTTGAACCTTAACAAGTAGGACAAATACCCTTCTTTTCGAAAGAAACTTTCCTATTAACACCATTAACTGATTCCATAAAAGTAATATCTAGGTTCATAAAAACATCTTGTCCTTTTTGGATTCTTTCTCCACCCATGCCCATATTGAAGAAGCTTTCAAAATCTCCAAATATTTCTTCAGCAGAAGGACCACCTTATTATTGGCCACCCCAAAAACCACCTGCACCTCCAAAGGGATTACCACCAGCTTGAGACTATTCATCACCAGTCATACCAGTCATATCATAAACTTTTCTCTTGTTTTCATCCTTCAATGTATCGTAAGCACTTTATTTGTTATATAGAATATTTAGCATAATTTTTAAGATCTAGAAAAAATATAAATTTTCTATAGGATTAATAAGCTCTTATGATTATTTCTAAAAGTAGAATTAATGAATAATCATCTAACTATATCCTTCAGTTATAAACTCTCATACAAATTTTCTTAAAATTATTCTTATTCCTTTAATTGAATCACTTGCTACTCCTATTCCAACATTTCAAAAAAATCTAAAAAACCAAATTACGTGTTAATTTCTGCTAATTTGTCCTTAGACTTTTCAACATCATCAGGATTTTTATCAGGATGATGCTTTTATACAAGTTTGTAATAAGATTTTTTTATTTCATCTTGAGTGGCATCTCTTTTAACTCCAAGAATTGCTGTTATTAAAATTCAAATGGATTAATCTATGGGAATATATCAATGGCTTTTTCGCAAATTGAAATGAAGAAGTCTGGCTATTACAATAGAAATCTTTGTTCTTGAAAAGAGATTGAGTAGATCTAAATTAGTATAAAGGTGCCTTAGCCAAGTTTCTAATTTTAGGAACTATAAATTTTGCTACTTACATTTTTGTAAACTCTATAACTTTTGAAGTGAATGGTAAATATTGTAAATTTGATTTAATAAATATTTTTTTATTAACAATCTTATTTATTTTTTCAAGTAAATCCAATTGAGCCTAATTAAATTTATCTAATAAATCCAATAGTGTGTTATTCTTTTTTCTGAAGAAAGTTCGATCTTTTTCTGTGAATATCCTTCTACTTTTTAAGTCTTCTTATATACCTTTTTATCATTCCTAATAGCATTCTAGAAATGATGCAGATAAATGTTATTATAATCAACTTAAATAATATTTTGGCATCGAATCTTTATTAATTCATTTAAATCTTAAATATTTATACTTAAATTAAGTTGGAATTATTAGGATATAACTAAGAATACTATTATATTATAAAATTTTTATTAAAGTTACCTTCAAAGAGATTAAAATAAAAGATATTATTGTTAATAAAAGAGTTAAATAAATACCTCTTAGAATAACTTAAAATATTAATAGATTATCCGATTTTTTAAAATTAAATTTTTAAATAAAGCAACTAAATAATAAAAAATGATTGTTTAAGATATTTTATTAACAAATTAAGAATCAATTTAATTTAATTATTTTCAATTTAAGGAAATAAAATAAAATTTATGATATGCCTTCTGAGATTTCATATTAGTTTATGTAACTCAAATTTTTACTTTTTACATTTAAATCATATTAATGAATGTACTGACAAAGTGAATACTCTCCTGATTAATTTATTTCCACACATTAACAGAAATCACTTCAGAATATTATCTATTAATTAAAATTTCATTACCTTTGCACAGTAATTAATTCAATTTTCTCTAAATTTATAATTTCCTAAAATCACTACCAAATAAATAGAATAGTTAAGTGCAATCTTTCTAATCTTCATGGTAAAATAAGAAGAGGAAAAAAGAAAATATTCCATATAAGGTTGAGATAAGATAAATTGGATTTGATTAAATTAAAATTTTGTGTGGATTGAATTCGCTGAATTATCTTTTCTTTTTCATTTTTTAGTAAAATTTAAAATTCGTTAATACTATATATCTTAAATGAAAAGGAGGGAGTTTTAAAATAAAATTGAAAAAAGATTGAAGGGAATTATAAAAGGCTAAAGATTAAGCGTCAAATAGTGAGAATTTTTAAAATTTCATACTCAAATACACGTACGTAAAAGATAAAATTTAGAGAAAGATATAAACGATTTTACAATTATAATTGTTATGTATTTTTATATAGAGTGTTTTTTTGGTTGGTTAATGGTATATAAAGGTCAATTTATTAGTGATAAGCTTTTAAAAGAACATTTCTTGAAAATAAAAGAGGTGAGTGTGTGTATTTGTTTATATCTCACTAAAAATCATTTTTATTTTTCAGTTACTTTTATTACTCATTATGCTTTGTTTTTCTTTCTTCTTTGGCAAGGAACTACCTTCTTTTCTAATTTACCGAAGAATTCCTTGGCCTTAAGAAGTAATTCTTCAAAGTAGCTAATTCCCAATTATTCACGAGTATATCCTCTCTGTAAATTTCTAATTGTGTAACCATCTCTGTCTTTCAAGATACGCATAATAAGATCAGAAGTAGAGATACCATCAGTTCTCTTGGTTTCTTTGAATTTACCAGCTTTCTTAACAAAAGCATAGATATCATCAGATCCAGCGCTACTGTATGGAGCAACGTCGTGAGCAACATAATCAATTTTATGTTCATCTAAAAATTCTTAAGTAATGATCCAGGGGCAGGGATAAACGACTTCATCAACCCACTTGCAATGTCTGACACTATTTTTTGTTATGAAAGAAATTAATTATCCTAGTTTAATGTATAATTTAGGAGTAAATTGATATCATATTAAACATTTGTAAAAGAATTTTGCTTTATAAATTATCTTGTAATTTAATTATTGCTTCTCATATTAAATTCTCGCAAAGTCTTAGTAATAAATTTTCAAAGGCATTACACGCTATTAAAATCAATCAAATTTTCAATTAAAAATAGGTTTACCTTTCAGTACGTTCGTGACCATTCATAAGAGTTTGACCTTTCAATTTTTCAGTTTCTTCCTAACTAGCAACACCAACAATGAGGTGGACGTTAGGGAATAACTTCTTGCATTGTTCTAACTATAATATTTAAAAGTAAATTAGTTAAAAATGAAAATTTTGTTTGAATAGCTTTTTCACAAAACTTTATAGATTTTTAAATATTCTCTAATTAGCATATAATTAATGAAATAAGTACTTGGAGGGCATGACCAAAGTGGAAGCAATCATAGACACCATCGGCATAGACACGGATGACTTTATCGTTTTCACTTTTTTAATTGTTTTGAACTTGACTCATTTTTTTTGTAGACTGTATTTAAGATTTGTTTTTGTTGAGATATTATTCTTTTGGATTTTAGAGTTTTTTAGACTTCTTTTTAATAAATTATCAATTATCAAAGTTTTAACATAATCACATATAAAGTCTTCCCCTGAACCTTAAAAAATTAATCTCTGTATTATCTTCTATCTTTTTATCGATTCATTACCCAATCCAATTAAAAATTATAGTAGTCAATCACTTAAAAGATTATTCATAAATTCAGTCAATTTCTTTCAATCATTAGTTATCTATTTTACAATCATCACAGATTGACAAGACTTTCGTCATGAGCAGATTGATCTGCATAGCTAAATTTGAAATTAAAGATAGATAGATATAATAGAAACTTTATAAATTCATCTATATTTTTAGGATTCTTTCAATTCGACTTGCATACGTATGATTTTATTATGATGATTATTGAATTAATTTAAAATAGAATAAAATTCCTTATCAAAAATTAATTTTTAAAATATAATTCTATTCCATTGAGTACGCACACAAGTCATTAGATACACACTTCTACTTACTAAAAAATAATTCTACCATCAATGCAATCTAAAATATATCTTGTTGATCTCTCCAACAAAATATTAATTTTATCTTACCTCTCCAACCTTTATCACTTACGACCAAACATATAATTTTAGCATGTCAGCCAGCAAATAATCATCCCAATAGCATATTAATTTGTGATTATTAAATTATAATTAATTTTTTTTAAGTCTCAAAAAAGTGGTAATTTACAAATGGATCTAGAGATTTTTTTTATTAAAAGATATTATAATAATAATGTATGACAGATAAGTAAATGCGAATTAAATTATTATAAAAGTGTATTAGCAACATTAAATTTAATCAGAATAATAAAGACTTAAGAAGTTTAGAAAGTGATGCAAATTATAATGAAAAAGAGGCAAAAAATGATATATTAAGGTTAAGTTTCTGCTCATTTGTTTTAAAAGAATATATATATACAAAAACAAACAGAGACTAAGAAATATTGAGAATATAAATTTGTTTATTATTTAAAGTAGCTGATAAATACTAATAAATGTTTGGCATTATGAGACATATACAAGTTGGAACAAATTAAATTTGTATATTCGTTGGATCTTAATTAACATAGTATTGTGTACTTTGCTTACACTTTTTCTTTCAATTTTGCTGCGCATTCATATTTCATTTTATTATTGGGAGTTGGAAAATAGGAATTTAATAGATAACTTGAGATTGAAAATAAGTTAAATAAATCACTGAAAAAACTAGTGAGAAAACTCTCTATTTCAGATAATAGTTGAAGCGTGCTTGTATTATCTTATCAGTGCCTACTATTTGAATAAATAGATAATATACTTGGTAATTCCTTCACTAATTTAATTTTTTAATTCAATCCCCTTATAATTAAGATTAATTTGTTTATGAATCTCCCACAAAAAACTGAAATTCACTGTCTGAACGCCTAGATAATTAATTATATTTTTCTATATCATTTAATGTAAAAAAGATTTATGTTCATTCTAGTGAGCTTTACATTTATTTATTTCCTCAATTTTCAGTTTGGCACCTTTATTTTGACAAACTGATATTACCTAGGGTTTCAATTTGGCTAGTTTAGGCTTTTCTACTCTTCCTTGGGTCATAAAAATTGCTAGCTGTTACTGCTCCAGATAATCTATTAGGTATTTCAGATTCTACATGTAAGCTCTTATTTATTTTAATGATCTAGCTACTTTAATCTTCATCATTTAAGAGTAAGCTTTATTTATTGCTTTAGAAAGGTTTCATATTATTTATTTTTAATTTCAAGAATTTATTTCCAATTGAATATCTCTTTGAAGCTGGCTGAGGAGTGTGATTTCTTGAATAACTTTCCTCATTATTTTTATGAAATGTCCTTTCGAATGGTGACGTAGATCGGTTATTTTAATTTGGGAAATAATTACTTTAAGTATTAGACCCAATAAATGATTGCCCATTTTTATTACTACTAGGGGGTAAATTATGATTATTAAGGATATCTTTAATATTATTGTGGGAAGCAGCTGAAGAAGTAAAAATTAAATGTTCCACATTACCAGATTCGTTTAATTTTAAAGAATTGAAATTTTTAATTGTTGGGGAAATGTTTTAATCATACTATCTGAAATATCTCTAGAAAGTAAATCCATTTGCTTGTGAAAATAGTTATTCCATTTAACCAACTGATTTGCTCATTTCATATTACTTTGAGTTTTAGGATTCTATTTCTGCTGAGGCTAAAAAAGTTCTCATAAACTGTAAACAAGAATAATTCATTTGTTTGAACTACTTATGTAGCATAGAAACAAACTGCACTATTTTCTCTGTATTCTATTTGTGAGTTTTTTACTCATTTAATACTATTTTATTAATTTAATCAAATCTTTAATAATTTGTTAATTGATAGATGTTAAGAAACTTTAATAGAAGTTTGAAGTAATAAAATTTTTTTAAAAATAGCATTAAAATGAATAAATAACGTTTATATCAAATGTTAGAAATTTTTTCAATTTTGGGCTTAAAGTTACAGCTATTTGAAAGCAATTCTAAAATATGGATAAAAGTTTGAATTTCAATCAAAGATAATATAGGAGGACTTATTTATAGATATTTATTTGCTCATTAATCTTTAGAATATCATTTTAAATCTTTAAAAATCATTTACTGTTATTAAAACAATTTCAGAAACTTTTTTTTAGAAAACTAATAAAAATAATTAAAAATCAATTGAAATCAATCACATTGTTTGTAAGGCTTTAAAAATATATGAATCTATATTTGAATAAGATATTATCTTTATTAACAATATTAAGTTAATTTCTATATGTGTAAGCTTCTATAAAATACAAATTATTGTAAACATTTTATTTTTAGTCTGTTTATTTGTTCAATAAATTAATAACAATATCCAACTCATTTGCATATCATTTTTTAAGAAAGAAGATAAATAGATTTGGGCATATATATCAGTCATGTTTCAATTAATCTTAAACAAACTGATGAGTGATTGAAAATCTTTATTTATATTTTTAGATTACAATTTTAAAAACTACACAATCTTAAATTGTAATTTTATTATTGAATATGAAATATTAATAATTGTAAAACATATTTTTAAATAATTATTTTGTAAGAATAAATTACTTACATATTAAATCTGAGACATCTGCTTTTTTTGTCAGTGTATCTTTTATTTACTCCAGCGTAGATTCTAATTTATTTATTTCTAATTTTTGAAAATATTTTTAAACTTCAACTTAGAGATCCTCGATGATATCATTGTGTATTATCTCTCTAACATTAGCTTCAATGTTTGATTTATTAGATTAAATAAGTTACTTAATATCCAAAACATGCTATGTCATTTATTGAACAATGTTTTAAATTTATTCTTTATGAGTATTAAGACTTGTAAAATTAGTATATATATCTTTTTAAAATATTTCTAAATCCATTCTAGTAGCTCTAAATAGAATGGCTTCGTCAGTTTGCTTAAGGAACTGCTTAAATTAGTCTACACTTTCTACACATTCTTTCGATTTTTATTCAACTTATGAAACTACAGGTAATATCTTGGTGTACATATCATCAATATCATCTTTATGGACAAAAAAGTTACACCATTCTTTGAAGTTGTTGAAAGTTTTATAATCTACTTTTTAGTCAAATTTCCTAAATAAATCTGCAATTTTTTCTGTTACTTTTTCTTCATTTTTAATATTTTTTGCATGTCTTTCGTTTGCTAGGCTAACAAAATCTTCAAAAGTCATTTAATGTTTTTTTAACTCTATTTGGAATACTTATTTCTTTAAATAAAGTGATTCAAAATTTAATTCAATTTAGTCCCTAATCTCTGCAATTTATTTCTGTAGTTAGCTGTCAAATTCTGTTCTAAGAACACATAAATTTGCTTGTTTTTCAATATTTTATATTTTAGATACTATTCCTCTAACACTTTCTTTATCAGCTAATAATTTAAGCATACTATTAAGAGATTGCTGCTAAACACTTATATTCTGGATAGCTTCTATATATTCCTGTCTTTTAATCCTCTCGCTTATATCATGGGAAATCAACTAAATTTAACTCTCCATTCCCTTTATCTTATTATTTAAATTCTCATTTTTGGTAGATAGTTACATAACTTTTGTTTTCATATCCCAAATTCCTTCTAGTTTCTTTTCAAAGGTTTGCATAATCAATTATAAAAAACTATCACTTTCAATTTATGCTTCAATATCAGGATATAATGATTTAGAATCGAGCTCTCTTTCAAATAAAAAACGAAGATTATTGATATCAGTTTCATGTCCTTAAAAGTTTTTAAATTCGACAAAAGATTTCATTTATTCTAAGGCAACTCCCTATTTCAAAGTGATGCTGGCCATTCTTCTCAACTTTTCATCTCTAGTTTCCAGCATTCCTTTAAATTAAGTATTCTCTTCTTGTATCTATTTTATTTCAGTTCTTAATCTTTAGAATTCTTATAATATTGATTTATCCATATTTTTATCTAATGGTAGAGGAGGAATGAAAGAGGTATTAGAAGACTATTATTTAGATTTTTGAAATGACCCCCTTCCTTATTATTATATGCTTTCAATTTATGACACTTTTGATATAGACTCATCCCTACTTCTTCTACTCACTTGGCTACTTACCTTGCTCCTATTGATATCATTACTATTTATTTCATTTAGAGATTTCTCTCTTGAAGCTTCAGATGATTATTTTTATTAATTTTCGTTCATATCTTATATATTTGAAAACCTAAATTTAATTTGTCCGCAATTGTTCAATAACAGATAACTAGATACTTACTTACAATTTCTTGATTTTTGATTAAGTTAAGAAAAGTCCAATAATTAATAACAGATTACCCAATAAAATATTGATCTAAACCACAATTGATTTCTAACAATATCAACCATATAATCAAATAATTATTAAATCATATAATTAGTAACGATAATAAAATAAAGAAAACAAATCTGAGTGAATAAGGAAGGAGTATTTATAATAACATAATTAAATATTCGTAATTTTAATACCTTTTTAAATAAAATAGAATAAGAAATAAATTGAAATTTAAGTAATGAAGAAAATTGGTAAGTAAAAACACAGTGCATTTATGTATGTATGTATGTATTTAAACAAAATGAACATGAATAATATTGTGTGAATTAATTAATCTAATAATCAATTAATAAATCAATCAATGTTAGTTAGTTAGTGTATAATTATTATATTTATCTATCTATATCTATTACTTTACTAATAGATATTATCATTATGAAATTACTAAAATTTTTATCACCTTATCTTGACTTACGTTTTATATAGGTTAAGCAAGCAAGTAAGTAAGTTTCTAAGTTACATCAAAGAAAATAGCTAGTTTATAAATGTACAATAAAAGTAGTTGAGAATAAGTAAAGCTAGAATCTTCATATATTGTCTGAAGCTAACTCATCAAAGCTCAGCTTTCCTTCAGCTTTATATTAGACAATCTCTTCAGGGGATAGCTACTTTACCTTTTTACCTTCTTCCCAAACACCATACTTTTTCTCTCCATCCTTAAAAACTTCCATTCCTACTCCATGTTGTTTTCCAAACATCCAATTACCTATATATTTTCTTCCATCCTTCCATTCAAAAGTTCCTTAGCCATGCTTTTTATCATTTTCATAGTTACCTTCATAGGTTTATTGATTTGGTAACTTTATTTTTCCATGTCCATGCATCTTATTTTGTTTCCATTCCCCTTCGTATACTCTTCCATCAGGCCATCTATAGATGCCTTTACCTTCAATAATATTATCTTTAAAATCTCCTTCATATTCAGAGTTATCAGAAAATTTTAGGAAACCCTTTCCTTCTTTCTATCCATCTATATAATCGCCTTCATATCTTGCTCCGTCAGTCCATATTTCATTGCCTTTACCATGCTTTTTTAATTAAAATAATAGGAATGAGCGATATTTAATTAATTCTTTTTTATTGATCAAAAAATTTTAATCTTGTGAAAGCTTAAATAGTGATAGATTATTAACATTTAATATTTTAAGTCAACCTAATTATTTAATAGTCTAAATTTAGTGCAGTTAAGACTGATTTATAAAATTTTAAGAATGAAAAGAAAGAATAGTACACTAAAAAAATATATCGTTGAAAAAATAGTTGCTGAATCAAAAAAAATAAAAGAAAGAAGGATGGCTTTAAGTTTTATGTAGAATAAAAACTCAGTTAAGTTTAATTGTTTGTATTTTATTCAACTGTGTACTATAATAAATGTTCTTGCTTGTTTGCTTTCTATCAATCAAAATAGTTTATTAAGAAAGAAATAATAATTAAAATTTAATATTAATAGAAAAAATTCAATCAACTGATAGTAAAAAGAAACAATAAAGTTAGCTAAAGAAAGAATTTATGGTTTTACCTGTTTATCATCTTTCCATTCTCCTACATATTTAGCTCCATTTACGTGGTAGTAAGTGCCTTTACCATTTGCTTTGTCGTTCTTCCACTCGCCTTCATAAATGTCTCCATCTGCATGAGTGAGTTTGCCATATCCGTGACTTTTATCTTCCTTCCATTATCCTACATAAACAGATCCATTTTACCATCTTTAAGTGCCTTAGCCGTCTTTCATCCCATTTAACCACTCTCCTTCATAAACGATGTTACCCTCTAATTATATAGGGCCTAACATTTTACGCTATTGAGTGTTCTTCTTTGAGTTCGGTGCTGAATCATCACCTTCATTCACATTCTTCTCAGATGGAGGTGGTTATGTAGTAGCATCCTATTCCTATCCATCATGTGGCTCATATTCTTAATTTTTTTTTTTTTTGATGGCAGAATAACTTCTTTTTTTTCGATTGTCTCTGACTCTTCTGCTTTCTAACTTGTCTATGAAATTCTACTTGATAAACTCTTTTCAAATACTGCTTCTCCTTGAGAATTTGCAAATTTTATTTCACTATCTTTCTGATTAGTGCAGCAAGTTTATGCACAATTTCCCATTTCTTTATTAATATTTTTTAATGACTAGTTGCTTGATATAAGTTATGGCTCTCTCTATGTTTCCTTCTTAAATCTTATCTTTTCTTTAGCAGCTATTTTCTTTTATATTATATGGATTTACTATCCAGATTTCAATTCTACTTCTTTAGTGATAGGATTGTTTATTTGAGCCCTAAGCTATTGATTCCTTAATAGTTATTGAAAATTTTCTTTACTATCGATATTACCTCTCCTTTTGATATTTCTGTTTTTTCTTAAAGAAAATTAGCACTTTTTTTATTTTTTGATTATAAATATTTTTTATTTTTTTAAAAGGAATAATCGCGATTTATAATTACTTTTTACTCAAAAAAATTAATGTTCGTTGATAGTTAATTTTGATTAATAATTGATTGATTAATAGTTAAAGGTGAGTTTATGATCATCTAAAATAAAATATCAAATTTTGTTTCATTAAAAGTTATTTTGGTTTTTTTGTTCCCGTCTTTTTAGTGCATGAATTTCTTTATCTCATCTACTTTTATTTTACATTTTTCTGTCAATTAACTAACCATATTAATTAATATGCATTTTATTGTAGCTAAGTAATTTTTAATTTACATTCTCCCAATAAAATAATAAAAAATTCTTAAACAATAATTACTCTATTAACAAGCAGATAATTATAATTCTATCTATGATTAGAGGATAATTAATGACCTAAAATAACTAATACACATAAAAAGAGTATTTTTAGAAAAATACTAAAAGAGTATAAAAGTATAATTAGATTTCATTTTTTAAAAATGCCTAAAATATATTGAATGGAAGTTTATAAAGGATTATTTGTTAATAAAATGTAAAAAAAGTTTAGATATTTTCAATTATACTCAAAAGATTTTAATGGAGTATTATTATTATTATTATTTTCACTTAAGCTGATATATCCACTATTTTCTATGAAGAAATCATCATATATACTGTAATTGCTGCATGCAGAGTTGTCTTATAAGTTTATAAATTGTTATTTTACATTTTTCTTTTGCCTTTCGATATAGGAATCCAAAAGAATCTTATTCACTGAAATTTTTTAGTCTTTTTCTTGTGAATATTCTGTCATACTTCTAAAACGATTATGAGGATTATCATTTGCAAATCTTACTTTACTGCTTTTCCTGCTAAAAGAGTCTTTAGATCTGATACTTCCTGGTTTAGTTAGTATAGGAGTGATATCTCCTTCTTGATATGCGTTATAAGTTTATTCATATTTGTTTTTATCTCTTAAAATAGGTCTATAAATTTATTTAACTTCTTATGGATAAGAAATCACCTATCCTATTTTACATGCCGCAAGTAAGCTGTCTTTACTATCAGAAATTCTTAAATCTGGTAGTGTTTAATTAGGTTATTAAGACTATTAGCTATTTGGAGTGGATTAATTAATATTTTAACTAGTAGAAGATTATGAAGTGAAATAATTATTTTTCATAGAAGTCTCTGTCTTATTTTTTTTCTTATCATCTTTTTTTATTTTAATTTCAATATTTTCAAAGTCTTTCTATGCTTTTATTTTAGCTTCCCTCTCAGATATATCAGACATAGGTATACTTCTATAAGATGTTTAGTGATTTTCATCTTTTTAAAAGTCAAATGATTAAGAGGAACAATTTTATTTAGGTGCTATCTTTTTTAAATCTATCCTAAAAAGCTTCTTAGGATTTTTATAAGATTTATAAGAAGGCACATCAATCGAATTATAACTATTTTTATCAATAGACTATGTTTGCTAGCTATTCCTATTTAAGCTTTAACTTAATTCATTTTTTGATTATCGAAACACAACAGGAGGTCTTTTCTTGAATTAAAAATTTTAGGTAATGTATTTAATTGATTTTCCTTAACTCTCTTCTGTTCTTACATTTACAGTATTATCATATATTGGCTATAAAATATTACAATTATTTGTATATTATATTGATTTATCCACTGATTGATACAGAGATTGAGTTTAGCATTTTTCTATTGTAGAAGATATTCTAACTCTTGGTTAACTTTCTTTAGATTGGTTAACTGAATTCCATAGCTAATTTGAATCAATAGAAGAGAATTACTGATTTGAACTATTTAAGTTGTTCGTCTATGGAAATAAATTAAAAGATTAGATATTTTTAATGATAAAAGAGTAATTAAAAAAAGATATTATTCTAACTGAAGAGTAAATAAGTTAATTCTACATACGTTTTCTTTGATTTCTTTGTTTAAGGCGTTTTCTTTAGAGGGTATTCTTAGGATTTAAAGTTTCTCCTAGTCTCTTTATTCTATATATTATGATTTTATTACCATTTATTTTACATCTCCCAGAAATTTTGCTGAAAATACATTTTAGTGGGTTTAATTATTATTTTCTTTCATCAAAATTTAAGAACCATTTTAATAGTTAACTAATTTTCCTTATTATGGAGGATACTCTGTCTTTCCTTGGTTCTTTAATGTCAATTATTACTAGGATTATTTATCATTTATAGGTTTGCTGTGATTCCTCTATATTTATTTTGTGAGATTTTCTCTTTCTAGCTTACTTTATTAATTTATGTTGGTACGCTTTTCATTGAATTAATTTAGTTATCCTTTTAGCTACTCAAATGCATACATTTCTCTTAAACAAAGATTTTCATCCCTCTCTTACTTTTATAGAGTTGTCTTTTTATCATTTTAAAATAGCTATTTATATTTTTCATAATATTATTCTTTCAGAATTTACTTCTTTGAGCTCAATTTCATATCCAAGTTTACATTTATATCTTTTTTCATTAATTTTTCAAGTTGATCGTTAGGTACAAACTCAAATCTTTATTTGCAATCTTAAGAACTTTAACTGTGCTGATCACTAAAATCGTTATTACAAAAGACAATTGATTAAGTATCCCTTTATTAACTTTTGTTGCTACTAGAACTATGCAATCTTGAATTATTTTTGTGTTAATACATATTATACATTATTTGATATATATTATTAAGTGTGCAAGTGTTTTCAAATGTTTAAACAAAGTAATTTTTGAATTAAATAATACTATAAAAATATAATATCTAAATCTTATAATGACTATAAAAGTAATGTAAACTTCAGCTTGTTAATATTTATATAATTTTTAAAGATTTTCAACACTAATTTTACTTTTAAAAATATACTAAGTACTCTAATACATATCATATCTATTATCAGGTCTTTTAATAATTTTAAAAATTAAAATACAGAAGAGGGTAATGTTCCTGAAACGGTTGATGAAAATTATTTTTGATAAATGAATCTCATTTCCCAATTAAAAAGCAAAATACCGTGTATTCTCATTAATTTAGTCCACTTTCAAAAAAAAGTTTTATTTAGAAAAATGGCCTTAAGGCCCAAAGTCCCTCTAAAAAATAGGAGAGGGATTGTGCTAATTAATGAGGATTTATAGTATGTTTTTTTTTACTATAAATATACAATTCAAATTAAAGTTGTTTATAAAATATTTTCATCAAATAAATTCATTCAAATGTATATATAAGCAAAAATATAATATTAATAATTTATTTCTTATTGAATTTTCTATTTTTCATGTTAATTCATCATTCTCTATATAATTCATAGTTAAAAAACATTAAATTGTATAAATAATATTTATTAATTTTTACCTTAAGTCTTTCACAACTAATTTCTTTATTCTCATTATTTAAGGTTATATAACCTATAAACTTTCGAGTCTTTTATTTAAAATATTTTAAAATTAATTTCACAAAAAAAATAAGATTAATACTATATGTAAATAAATAATCAAAAGGTAAAAAAAATAAAATAGTTTAAAATTTTACTCTATTTTAAGAGTTAATGTAGTAAGTTACGAGCAATTTCCTAAAGCAGACCCTAAACCACAAGCACCTTGATCTCCAATGCTATTGTTTCTATTATATTTAATGGATTAAGTAAAAAATATCATAGCAGAGAAAATAGTGCTGAAAAAGTGTAAGAAAATAAAAATAATATAAAAATTTACTATAAATATATAGCTAATGTAGTTAGTTATGAGTAATTTCCTAAAGCAGACCCTAAACCACAAGCACCTTGATCTCCAATGCTATTACTTCTATTATATTTAAAGAGGTAAATAATCAAATAACTAAACAGAAAGAATAAATTTGTGTTTAAAAATGGAAGATTTATAAAAAATTTAAAGTTTTACCCTAATTAAAGAGTTAATGTAGTAAGTTATGAGCAATTTCCTAAAGCAGACCCTAAACCACAAGCACCTTCATCTCCAATGCAATTGCTTCTATTATATTTAAAGAGTTAAGTAAATACATAATTAAGCAGAGAGAATAAATTTGTCTTGAAAAGTGTAAGAAAATAAAAATGATAAAATATTTTACTATAAATAAATATCTAATGTAGATAGTTATGGGCAATTTCCTAAAGCAGACCCTAAACCACAAGCACCTTGATCTTTAATACTATTGCTTCTGTTATATTTAAAGAATTAAGTAAAAAATAGCTTAGTAGAGATAATAAATTTGTGATGAAAAGTGGAAGAAAATAAAAATAATATAAAATTTCACTCTAAATAAAGAGTTAGCATAGTAAGCTATGAACAATTTCCTAAATCAGACCCTAAACCACAAGCACCTAGATCTCCAATTTTATTCCTTCTGTTATATTTAAAGAGTTAAATAAACAAATAACTAAACAGATAGAATAAATTTGTAATGAAAAGTGGAAGAAAATAAAAATGATAAAAATTTTACTATAAATAAATATTTAATGTAGATAGTTATGAGCAATTTCTTAAAGCAGACCCTAAACCACAAGCACCTTGGTCTCCAATGCTATTGCTTCTATTAATTTAAAGAATTAAGTAAACTAATAACGAAGCAGAGAGAATAAATTTTTGTTAAAAAGTGGAAGTAATATAAATAAAATAAACTTTTACCCTAATTAAAGAGTTAATGTAGTAAGTTATGAGCAATTTCCTAAAGCAGACCCTAAACCACAAGCACCTTGATCTTTAATGCTATTGCCACTAAAATATTTAAAAATATAATAAAAAAAATAACTGAGAGATGAAAATTAAAATAATATAAAATTATACTATAAAAAAAGAGTTAATGTAGTAAGTGATGAGCAATTTCCTAAAGCAGACCCTAAACTACAAGCACCTTGATCTTCAATGTTATTGCTTCTATTATATTTAAAAAGTTAAGTAAACTAATAACTTAGTAGAGAGAATAAATTTTGTATTAAAAAGTGGAAGAAAATAAAAATGATAAAAAATTTTACTCTAATTAAAAAGTTAATGTAGAAAGGTGAGAGCAATTTCTTAAAGTAGACCCTAAACCTTAAGAACCTAGATCTCCAATACTATTGCTTCTATTATATGTAAAGAGTCAAGTAAAAATTAACAAGAGAATAAATTTTTACTGAAAGTGGAAGAAAATATTAATGATAAAAAATTTTACGATATATTAAGAGTTAATGTAGTAAGTTATAAACAATTTCCTAAAGCAGACCCTAATCCACAAGCACCTTAATTTCCAATACTATTGCTTCTATTATATTTAAAGTGTTAAGTAAATAAATAACTAAGCAGAGAGAATAAATTTATATCGAAATGTGTAAAAAAATAAAAATAACAATAAAAAAAAATTTTTACTATAAATAAATAGCTAATACAGTTAGTTATGAGCAATTTCCTAAAGTAGACCCTAAACCACAAACACCTTCATCTCCAATAGTATTATTTCTATTATATTTAAAGAGTTAAGTAACTAAGTAGAGATGTGTTGTAAAATGGAAGAAAATATAAAAAATATAAATTTTACTCTAATAAAAGTGTTAATTTAGTAAGTTATGAGCAATTTCCTAAACCAGACCCTAAACCACAAGCACCCTTTTCTCTAATGCTATTATCGCTATTATATTTAAAAAGATAAGTAAAAAATAACATAGCAGAGAGAATAAATTAAGTGTTGAAAGTAGAAGAAAATAAAAATGATAGAAAATTTTACAATAAACTAAGAGATAATGTAGTAAGTTATGGACAATTTCCTAAAGCAGACCCTAAACCACAAGCACCTTCATCTCCAATTCTATTGCTTCTATTATATTAAAGAGTTAAAATAACATAGCAGAGAGAATAAATTTGTGTTGAAAAGTAGAAGAAATAAAAATTATATAAAATTTTACCCTAATTAAAGATTTAATGTAGTAAGTTATGAGCAATTTCCTAAAGTAGACCCTAAACCACAACCACCTTGATCTCCTATACTATTACTTCTATTATATTTAAAGATTTAAGTAAACAAATAACATAGTAGAGGGAATAAATTTGAGTTGAAAAGCGGAAGAAAATTAAAATAAAATAAAATTTCACCCTAATTAAATAGTTAATGTAGTAAGCTGTGAGAAATTTCCTAAAGCAGACCCTAAACCACAAGTACCTTGATCTCGTATGCAATTACCGCTATTATATTTAATGTATTAAGTAAACAAATAACATATCAGAGAGAATAAATTTGTGATAAAAGTAGAAGAAAATGAAAATGTTAAAAATTTTTACCCTAATTAAAGAGTTAATGTAGTAAGCTATGAGCAATTTCCTAAACCAGACCCTAAACCAGTAGCACCCTTTTCTTCAATTCTATTTCTTCTATTATGTTTAAAGATTTAAGTAAAAAGAATAATATATTAGAGAAAACAAATTTGTTGAAAGTAAATAACAGTTATAAAATATTTTACAATAAATTAAGAGTTAATGTAGTAAGTTATGAGCAATTTCCTAAAGCAGACCCTAAACTACAAGCTCCTTCATCTCCAATACTATTATTTCTATTATATTAAAGAGTTAAAAAAATAAATAACATAGAAGAGAGTATAAATTTGTGTTTAAAAATAGAAGAAAATAAAAATAGTTTAAATTTTACCCTAATTAAAGAGTTAATGTAGTAAGCAATGAGCAATTTCCTAAACCAGACCCTAAACTAGAAGCACCCTTTTCTCCAATTCTATTGCATCTATTATGTTTAAAGAGTTAGGTAAAAAATAACATAAGAGAGAGAATAAATTTGTGTAATAAGTGGAAGAAAATAAAAATAAAATAACATTTTACTCTAAATAAGCGGTTAATGTAGTAAGTTATGAGTAATTTCCTAAAGCAGACCCTAAGCTACAGGCACCTTAATCTCCAATGTTCTAGTAACTTCATATTTAAAGAAATTTTCCAAGTCAATACAAATTTTACATCAAATATTTACTTAAATTTAAGTGTCAATTTATTTGCTAAAATATTTTGCTGAATATACTTTTAATTTATAAAAAATAAAATTTTATAATTTTATTTTAGAAATATTGTTTTACATTTTTATATTAGTCTTCTATCATTTTTTATAGTAGAATGTTTTTCTCCAGTATTGTATTCCAAACAAATTTAAATTAAATGTTCAATATTTGATAAAAATTAATGAAAGAAAATGTGCTATCTTTTATACATTATAGTTCAAAATTGAATTTTCTAACTAAAATAATATAATGAATTTATAATTTAAATATGGTAGTTAAATTTTGAAATTTGAGATTGAGAAAAATAAAATAACAACCACCATACTCACCTGATACTAATCTTTTTTCTTTTGGATAGGTACATATTTAAAAATATAGAATTTATTATTAGAAATATTACATAAAGAGATAAATAACATATAATGACTCATATAGAGGCATTTCTAGATAAATTAACTAAAATTTAACTAAAAAGAGAATTTAACAGGTTCAAAAGTGATCAATAAGTTATAAGTGATAATAAATACAGGTGGATTTTATGTATAATGAATTAAATAATATAAATATTAAATAGATTTGAGCTATGCATTTTTTAGGTTTTTTTAATTTTAACTCTTTTAAATATTCTTTTTTTTTATTATTTCTGCAAATTTTCTTAATTACGATACGTTATCTTTAAGAATTTTTAGAATATATCCAATGAAAATATATATCTTTTACTATGAATTAATTTTATTAGTAATCAAACAAAATAAAATATTTTTTCTCTAAAATATTTTGTCGAATTAAACAATAAAAAGTAAATGTACTAGTTCAATTCTATTCATTAATAAGGAATTCTTGTTTAACTAAGAACACTAATTACTAGAAAGTATCCTTTCATAAGCTATTGCTAGCTATTAAATCTTACTAAACTTAAAATTTTATTATTGATTGTTTATTAATTAGTTTAAGTTAATTATAGAATCTACCTTATAAAAAGTAAATATATTTTACATTTATCTATTTCAATTGTTCAATAGACAAAAGAGAACTTTCTTTATATGAAAATTTATATCCAGAAAATTCTTTCACACTAATATATATCAGAAGATACTTTATATTCTATAAAGAATAATAACTCCAAATAAATATTTATCCTTCAGATTAGGAAACTTTGTAGAACTGAATTTTCTGATAAATTAAAATTGCTCACCAAGAATCAATCAATAACTATTTAATCAAAAATATTTAAAATTTATTACAACAATACTCAGCTAGCTAATAGTAACGAACAAAAGAATAGAAAAAGATAATATTACAGATAAGAAAAAAATGAGTTAAGTTGAAAAATAGAAACCAGAAATTATTTACAATAGACTATTACCTCATGTCTTTACTATTCCCGCCGCATGGGCAACACTCACTGTCTTTTCTGCTCTATTTTGGAAAAAAGCTTATTTAATCCATAGTTTAGGAATCATGAGAAGACACTTAGCTAAATCCATCAATTTGAAGTAAGCATAAAATCTTTAAGAGAATCAATTAGTGTATATCCATGGGAAGATTGAAAAAAGTTCATAAAATTTAGTTAAGGATCCTCTGTATGGTGTATCAGCCAAACCTTAAAGCATAGGATTATATAGAAAGTATGAATTATACGCAAGATTATAATATAAAGAGTATGGATGGATAAACATCAACTAAATGCAAAATTATATTCCAAATCATATAAAACATTTATAAAGCAATGTGATACCAGATTAAGAAATAAAAGTTGAGAATCACACTTTATCCCAGCCTCTTCTAGTTGAACTAGCTGAGTAGCATGGAGAATAAATACATTTAAATCCTACTTAAGTAGATAACCACTTTGAATAATTAAAAGAGTAGTTTAATAATTTCAGAAAGCAATAATAATAATAAGAAATCGTGCTTGACAATAAAGCCCAGAAATTATATGAAAGTCATCCTTATTATTTTGCAACTTCTCATTATAAAGACATATATTATGATGACAATTATATTTACATTTGCAATAGCTCAGATCACTTACAAGAAAATGATATTAGAATATCCCTTCATGATATTCAATTAATAACTGATGTGACCATACTTGCTTTAAAAAACAATAATACACTTAGCCAATATCCTATTCCTGAGCTAATTAACAGAGATTATTATATTAATATAGAAAACCATGAAGGCAAAAAAATTAATAAAAATTTAGGTATAATTTGTTACATTTAGAAAGGGCTAATGGAACACTAAGATGTGATATAAAAAATATTTTAATAGTGCAGTAAAGAGTCTGTGAAAATGACCTTATTATATGCTTTTGCAGTTTACATCTTGTATTAATTCATATGTGAATAAATTGGACCAATGATTGATTTTCGTCATTGGAATGAAGAGTATATTAATGAATTAGCAAAGAAGATAGTTTTAAAGCAAGGTGATAAAATCACAGTTAATGACCCTCAATTTAATACTATGTCAGTTGTTTGTTTATCATCTGCAGCACATCTAGGATGTAATGCACTCTTTGCTGCAGGACATTCTTCCTTTTTGCTACTAGGATTTCCTATCTTAATTTATTGGATTTAAGCTTCTGCTAGAAAAATTGAACTAGAATAAAAAATTTAGGGAGAGATTAATAATCTTATAGAATACTCTAAATAGTTTGAAAATTCGTAGAATCAGCCTATTAAGGAATTCAGCTTCTTTGATAAAATAGAATTTGTCAAAAATTGAAAATTATTTATTAAAGATAGATAGATGTAAGATTTATTTCTAATATAATCTTTGTACCTTTCATAATTATATAATATTAAAGTATATTAAGTATTTAATCAGATCAAATTTTATATAGCCTTAAAGTATTTTACAAATTTTTAAGAAAAGAAATAGAAATAACAATTATAAAAGAAATTATTATGAAGGATAATGTAAATAAAAAAATGAATTATTTTTTGTATTTTACTTATTACAAATAGCAATTAATTAATCAATTTATTAGCTTTTTAATTTGCCAAATTGCTGACATTAATTTCAATACTCTTTAAATTACCATTGAAATAATTATTATTAGTTTTTTAATGGAATCAATGAAATAAATTCAGTTAGTAATCATTCTTTCAGTGTTATCATTTGTATTTAGAGAAGAAAAGCTTAAAATCAAATTATAGTCGTTGAAAATTAAAAATCTTTAAATCTAATTAGTTTAATAGAGAAAGTTTGGTATAATAATCTTCATATTTATAAAATGAGAAATTCGAGAAGTTCTTTAGATTTTAAAAACTAAGAGGATTATATGTAAAGGAATGATAGAAACTAATCAAGGAGCAATAGTCCTAAGTTCCATTTATAGGATTTGAGTTAAAATTAATAATCAAAGCAAAGATAATAGGAAAGTAAATTGGAAAGTCCAAGTGATCCTCAATTTACACTTCATAATAATAGCAATTTATACTTTAATGAAATGAATAATAGCAACAATAACATATACAACAGTGGATTAAAAACTAGAAAGATAGGGAATAGCATAGAAAATATAGCACCTCATTCTTCATATGCTTAAATTTATAACAACAATAATAACAACATTAGTCCTTTAAATGGAAATACTGCTGATTAATCTATGGTTTCATAACGCGGAGGTAGCTCAGTTGCAGAAAAAGATGCACCTTAAAGCAAAGCATATATTTCAGCTATGAAAGCATTATAAGAAAAGGTTAAACTTTTAGAGCGCAAATATCAAGATACTTAATCTCTTCATGCAAGTGAATTAGAATCAATCAGGCAAGAGAAGATATAGATACTAAGTTAATCTACTTCAAAAAATATAGATCTTGAAGAAAAGATTAGATAATAAGAGCACCAAATACTCCAGATAAAGGAAGAATCAGAAAAGAAAATAAGAGTTTTTAAGTAATTAGAAAATAATTTAATTGAGAAACTAAAAGAAGAAGAGAGAGAAAATAAAGAGAGTAAAGAGAGGGAAGAGCAGCTTTTGAATGAAATAAAAGCTCGTGATAAAGAAATCACAGAACTTAGAGAATAATTAAAAATGCAAGGAGAATCAAAATTAGCAGAAAGATAGTAATTGAAGCAGAAAATTTCTGAACTCACTGCTTTAATTAAAGAAATGGAAAGTGATAAGGAATCATTTAAGAAGAAAATAGATTTCTTAGAAAAGCAATTTGTTCAGTATGAAAAGGATCTTATATTGGCAAGAAACGATAGTAGCAAAGATCATTACATAAAATAGCTTCAAGATTAATTATACTAATAAGCAGATTTTCATGAAAGAGAAAGATTAGATATTATAGTCTAGAATAAGACTACAATTGAATAATATGAAAAGGATCTAATTTAAACTTAAGAAAAGATGGCATTTATAATCAAAGAGAATGAAAAATTATATTATGATTGGAAGTATTCATAGGATTAATTGATTCTCTTAGAGTAAGAGAAGAATGATCAAGTATTAGAGATTTAAAAATTATTAACAGAAATTCATTAATATTCAGAGAAAGCTAGAGTCTAAGAAAGTGAATCTAAAAATTTGTAAGATCTTGCTGATTAATCAAGAAAAATCAATTAATAGCTTTTATAAAGCTTACAAAAATCTAATTCTTACTAACCAGGTCTCAGACTTTCAGATTTATAATCATCTCAATTAAATTAAATTCCTATCAAACTAAATTAAGTATAAATGCCTTATGATGATTAAGCTGGTGAGGATTACTGGTAGAATGATACAACCCCTCTGAAGAATGTAAAATAGTATCAAAATATTCCATAGTCTGATCCTTACTTCAATCATGTGCATCCTCGAAATTATCACTTAAGTTAACAAGAATAGTCCTTATCTCATTCTATGTCTGCAAATAGATTCTCTAATTCTTAAAGAAATCCTTCTAGAAGTACCTCTTAAAGAAGAATACCTAATCATACAAATGCAGAAAATATTAATAGAAGTTATAATATAGATGAAGGGGAATAATATGCGACTACTTTAATAAATAACATTTAAGGGAAGTATTAAAAACTAGAAAAGAGTCCTTTAAGAAACTAAACAATTAGATTTAAAGAATAAGAATATCCTCATCTACCAGAGAGTAGTTAATATTAAGTAAATTAATCATAATTGATAAAAGAATAACTCCCCCTATCAAAATCAGTTTCCAGAAATAGAAGTATTGATTCAACTATGAGACATAGTAAAGGCAACTACTAAGATTATAATGGTTTTTCTGAATAAAATATATACGAGGAACATTATAAAAGAATTATTAAAGATAAAGATAGATAAAAGTAAGAAAAATTAGAAGAGATTGATGATCTGATATAGCAAATTCTATAATGTGAAAAAGAAATAATTTAATTGACTGCAGAAAAAGCTGATCTTGAATAAGAAATTTAGGTAATTTCATTAATCATTTTAATATTTTTAATTTATCTGTTGTTAATAAAAGGAATTTACTGGTGAAAAGATTTATATTGATATGCTTAGAATTAGATTAGAGAATGTCAAAGATAAAATTAAGAAGAAAACTGACACAGTTTCATACTTAAAAAGAAAAGATCAAGAACTCAACAAATAATTAAAAGAATGAGATGAGATAATTCAATAAATTTAGAGAAGATTTAT
This sequence comes from Tetrahymena borealis, assembly GCA_000260095.1. Lineage (NCBI taxonomy): Eukaryota > Ciliophora > Oligohymenophorea > Hymenostomatida > Tetrahymenidae > Tetrahymena > Tetrahymena borealis. The sequence continues at coordinate 3,825 of JH651253.1, read as the reverse complement.
TATCTTTTAGAACAATTCTCTAAGAAAAAACTAGAGATCAATCTTTCATTGATCCATTTTGTAAATAAATTATAATAGGAAGGAGTAATTAATATGTTTCTATGAATAGGAGAAAGAATAACCCTTAGAATAAATAGGCTTATTAAAAAATGAATTTTGGAATTACCTTAATAATGTTAAATATGATAAAAAATAGGTATAAACTAGAGTATTTTTTAAATAATTAATTAAATATTTTTTATTTAAATTTGAAAATGATTAATTCAGCAAAAAATAAAGTCAATTTTAGTATTTATTATTATAAAAATATTTATAGTTTAGTATGTACATAATTTTAATATTAAATAAAAATAATCTATCATTTCATCTCATTCATTCCTTATATACACGTAAACGCATCACTATCATTCTAATAAAACCTACTAGGTACTTAAATACTTTAGGAGAATCAGGCTTTTCAAAATTTTCTTTAAAATAGATATCAATTTCAGAGATAACACTCACAAGATTATCATTGAAATAGTATTTTATTCTTAAATAGTTACCAAAGAATACAACTATAATCAATTATCTTAAATCTTAGATTACAAGGATTAATTCCACTGCCAATAATATTAATTCAACATAATTTTTGGTCATCATAACTCTCTACTTATTTTGGCGGATTTAATCAACAGTATTTTTTAACAATTTATATGGAGTTTTTTACACTAAATAAAAATACTCAGCTATTCCTACTAGGAAATGAAGAGCAAAAACAGAATAGTAGATGCTCCCTTTGTTTCCACAAAAATAGTAAGGGATGGTCAAGATAATATTTTAAAAATATTCATTATGAATAAGCAAAGCGAAGAATTCTTTAGTAAATTTAGGTTTTAACTATCTTATGATTACTAAAATACAGACTGTCAATGCAGCCAAATCTGTGTAGAAAGTATTGGTAAGAAGATAGACTAAAGGGAAAACTATCTTTAATACATTTTCTATTGTGTAGACAATATTTTTGAGAGTCAAAGGCTCATCATAGATACTCCTCATTTCAAATTTAAAATCAATTTTATTAATTGTTCTACTTACTTACTTGCTTGCTTGTTTTCTATTAATTAAAAAAAGATAATATTAAATGTAAACATATCTTAGTATTTTAAGGATATTAATATGTATCAATTTTTTTAATAGTACTCCTATATGTTTAAACATACTCAATTCATTGAAATTCAGTGATTTATAATTAATTAATATAAATTGAATGAAGCAAGAACTACTCGAGTGTTGTAAATAATAATAAATAATAAAGGAAGAAACACAGTGAATATAGTTAGTATTTTATATTCAATAGTTATTTTGAATAGAAATATCATTGAAAAAAAATTAGGGAATATATTTAATCATAATGGATCTCAATAAAGACCAAGAAAAGGAGGATTAAATAAAATCTCTCAATCTTCGAACATTAAATTCTTCAGAATTAAATACTTAATAAAATGAAGACAGTACAAATTAGGAAATTATAACTTTTGATGATGTACTCACTAAGATTGGATAAGGCAAATACTAATTCGTAATTTATATGGTTATGACAATGATTGGTATGACAGAAGGAGCATAAATTACTATATTCACTCTAACAATTCCAATCTTAAAGCATTAATGGAATGTTGAAGATTACTTGAATAGTTTACAAGCAAGTTTAGTATTTGTAGGATTTCTTATAGGAGCATTAATAAGTGGTCAGGTTGCGGATAGATTGGGCAGAGAAAAGCCCTTTTTAATATCTTCATGTTTGACCTTAATTGTTACGTTCCTTACAGCAGCATCAACAAATATATATCAGCTCATTATCCTACGTTTCTTAATGGGGACTCTAGGTAATTTTTTATAGTCTTTTTAAAATATTTTCAGTATAACATTGGTTATCTTACTTAACTCTAAAATAAATCAAGAGATTGCCATATAATTTATTAATTTTTCTGTACGTTTTCTATTTACAATATTAATTTTACAAAAACGGACAATTATTAGTAACTCTTTTAATTGCATTTAAAACAAATATATAAGTAAAGATTTGTTAAAATAACCTATTTTATTTATAGATTATTACTGAAGGATGAATTATTTTAAAATATTTTCTATTAAATTTAATTTTCATAAAATACTATTAAACATTTAATAATAATTCTATTAAAAATATTATTAGTTGGGTTTTTTGGTCCTTTAGTTATGACTTTGTTGGCAGAAATCACTCCTTAATAATAAAGAGGTCGTTATATGAGTTTAGTTACTATCAGTGTTAGTATTGGATAATTAGTAGCTTTAGTAAGTGGATATTTTATATTAGATAATCTTTAAGAAGGTAATTGGCGTCTATTGATTATTGTCACAGCAATTCCAGGTACTATTTCTTGGATAGTAGTAGTATTTTGGATAGATGAATCTGCACGTTATCTTTTATGTTCCGGCGAGTTTGAGAAAAGTTTTACTATTCTTTAAAGAATGAATGATGTTAATGGCAGAGTAGCTTTCTAAGAATTAAATACAAGGATGAAGATTGGATTAAGAAATTGGTCTAATAAATTAAATGAAAAGTTTTCAGATACAGATAAAGCCAGCTTGTCTGCTTTGTTCAAAGGTGATTTGAAAACTATCACCCCAATTATTTGGTTATACATGTTCTGCCTTAATTTTGTTTACTTTGGTATTCTTATTTTATTACCTTCTTTGATAGATAAAATCAATAGTATTGAGAATGAATAGGGAATAGCAGTTTCTGCTTCTGGAGAATCTGAGGATATGGCAAAGCTTATTTTAACCACTGCTATTGAAATGATATCAGGTGTTTTAGCTTCGATTATGATAGAAATTTAAGGATTTGGTAGAAAAAATTCAATGATTAATTTCTTCTTGATTTAAGGTATTACGTTATTCATGGTTTACTATGATCGTTTAGGAAGATTTATTTTCTGGACAACAATGACAAAGTTTTACTAAATGATGAACTATGCTTTCTCTTACTAATTTATTACTGAAGTTTACTCTACTAAAATTAGAACTACTGGTATTGGTATGGCAAATTCAATTGGTAGGGTTGGAGGTATTTTTATGCCATGGATATGTGCAAAGCTATAAGAGTATGAACTACTTTTACCATTCTTATTATTCTCAATACTATCTTTGAGTATGTCTGCCTTGTTAACTTTTTTACCATATGATACTTTGGGAAGAGATATTGATTAAATTGAAGATGACAATAAGCCAATTTAAACTAATGTAAAGAATTAAGAAAAAATAGAAAAATTAGCAAGTTCTTTTATTTCTAATTTAACTCCAAGATAAACAACTCCTAAAACTACAGGTATCAGTAAATTATAAAATGCAGTATAAAGATTTAGAAAGTAATCTTAAGAATAACAATAACACCTAAAAACAGACGAATCATAATAACCTTTACTATGATTCAATGAAATTTTATATTTTACAACTTATCTTATATATTTTATCTATGTATATTATGATAGCTTTTCTTTCAATAAGTAACTAAGATTGATTCTACAAAATCTTAATAAATCTATTCATTTAAAGATATTTTGTATAAATATTTGATCTATTAATTTCAACTGATAAAACTATTGTTAAACCAAAAAAAATATTTTATTTTGAAAATTTTTTTATTTTCAATATGTTATTATATTTTTCATTTATTAAAATATAATTTTTAGAAAATATAGTTTAGTTAATTTACTAAATATTCAATTATTGGGGTTGGGGTTGGGGTTGGGGTTGGGGTTGGGGTTGGGGTTGGGGTTGGGGTTGGGGTTGGGGTTGGGG
>JH651252.1:818364-833552 GCA_000260095.1 Tetrahymena borealis | reverse complement strand
CCAACCCCAACCCCAACCCCAACCCCAACCCCAACCCCAACCCCAACCCCAACCCCAACCCCAACCCCAACCCCATAAATAAGAAATTTAAATATTTTAGGTTAATGATATTTTTTGCTTCTTTACTAATATATCTAAGAACTAAGATTGCATTTTTTAATAAAGCAAGTGATTAGCTATCTATCTATATATCTTAAATAAGAGATTAAATGCAAATCTATTATAAATCATATTCAATAATTTTATTTAATAAAAGTATTCAATTAAAATATTGAATCGGTTTCTCCTATAATTTAACATAATTTAACAGATAAATGTTGGAGGCTAAAAAGAGTTAGTTAGTTTCATAAAATAGTAGCATTGAAAAATATGAAGAAGTAATATAAAATATTTTTACAAGATATGTTTTCATTTAAATTTAATATTTTGAAATAACTTTTCTTCAAGAATCAAAGTTATATATAACCATTTTTAAAAAAATAAACTCAATTTCTACAAAATTAATTGTGTCAAATAATTCATCATCATCACAGGTTTCTGTAATTTTAAAGAAATGAGATTAGTCATTCTTGCAATAAAGTTTCCAATGCTTTCATATCCATATTCTACATATAATGAGAAATTTAAAGAAATAAGATTCTACATTCCTGAAATTAGATATGCAAATATTGCTACTCCTACAAATTCGATACCATTATTTGACAAATAGAGATCTAAAGAAGTGAGAATTCAATTATCGAAAATTTAGTTGAGAATTGGTTAAGAATTTAGTCTGAATGTCTATTCAATTAAAAATAATTAATAATTCATTCTTTTATTTAGGAGGAAAATAAATTTTTGTTTATCATTTGATTGTTAAGAAATTTGAGAGCTTATTAAGGATTTATAGTTGAAAAGTTTGATAAAATTAATAATTAAAATGATAAGTTAATTATCTGATAACGAACTAGTAACTACTTTAAGGGTTTATCTAAAAAGGTCTATTAAAGACTCCTTAATAATAAAGCATTTTTTTTTAAGAAATAGATCTATAGACAGATAACCTTTTTATAAGAAAATTCTCATTTAGATACATACTAATATTTCAAAAAAAATTCTATTTAAAAGACCTCAAACATAGATGATATCACAACATGAGTTATAAAAAGTAATTAAATTTTATCATAGATTTAAATAACCTAAAAATAACAAATTTTTTTAATTCTTTTTCTAAATATTTGCAGTGGAGAAAAAGAGAAAGTAAAATATTTTTGATTTAGTCATCATTTAGAATTAGGGAGGAGTTTTTAAGTCTTTATTTAATATTATCTATCCTAATTATGTTAGTTTAATAAATTTTAATTATTTAACTTGATTGAGAGAAAGAATTGTAAATATAACAAAAAATTGAATAAAAAATATGATTAATACAACCATTTTATTCATATTAATAGATTTTAGAATTTAAATATGATAGGTTTTAAAGATAAATAATTCAATTTTGATCATATTTCTATAAAAATGTTTATACCTATTGTTTTTTTCTTCAATTTTCATTTCTAATTGATTTTTTATATATTATTATTTTTATTAATAATCTAAATACTTAAAAATGTTAAGTAAAGCAATATACCCTAAGTTATTTATGAAAAATCTGTAATAAATAGTATTAGTTGTTAAGGGATTTGCAGTTTATTTTACAACAATTTAAAAATTTGATTTATCGTAATAAAAAAAGTATTTATCAAAATAAGGCTGAATACTTAAATCATTTATAGAAAGGAATAATGACTCTAAAAGTTATAAAATCTGAAGGTTCATATATAGAGTGAAAATCTTTAACTTTTTTAATTAATTTATCAATTGTAAAAAATATATCATCTTTGTTAAATAATTTATCAATTTCTTATTTTTTTACCTATATTCACTCTTATCAATACATCTCAGCTTATTCAAATCATACAAATGTATATTCATCTTTCTTAAAATCTGGTGGCTAATCTTAAAATAAGGGAGTTAATTCAAAATTAGTTGATGTTTCCATCTTGTGGCTAAGGACTTTAGTTTAAGTTAGGAAATTTCATGATAAGTATTATTCATTATTACCATGTAATGTACTACCTTTTATTATATAAACAAATAAATTTTTGTAAATGTAATTAAATAGAGAGAGGATGAATATTAAATATAAAAATAAAAATTGTTTTGTTTTATAATTCTAAAAAATAATTCGATATAATTAAATAAAATAGAAGTTACATAGTTTAATAAGAGATTAGTATAAGATATAATTACTATTTCTCCTTAGTAGCTAATTAGTGAGGGTACAAAACATTAAAAATAAAAAAATACCAATAAAAATTTTATTTATAATTTATTATAAATTTTAGAATATGGAATATAGAAGAAAAAAATATCCTGGGACCTCTGAATTAAAGAATATTATTTAAGTTGAAGGTAATTATTTAGAAAGAACGAAATTTAGAATGCATAAAGTATTATATGAAGGGTATAGAATTTATCCAAGTGAATAATGAAAATCTAATTAATTATTCAACTTGTATCAAGGTCATTAGTAATGAAATTAACATAGATGTTTATAGCTTTTTCACTTTACAACTTATCAATTTATTATCATAATATTATTACTAAGGCAGATTGAAGAAGAAAAAATGCAAGAATCCCTACAATTATATTTGACAAATGTAAAATAGAATAGTAAAAACTGTATGTTTTAAATGTAGTTAAATTTAATATTATTAGATATTTGGATTAAAATAAAATTAGTTAATTAAAATAATTTAATAGTGATTTCTTAAATTCTTAGGAATTACTAATTCAAATTTAATTCAATAAAATCCTTAAATTTCATTAGACATAAATATATATTTAAAATTAAAATTTTTTTAATTTAAAAGAAATAATCTTTAATTATTTTTTATAAGATAGATAAGAATCAATATTTAGAGATTTGAGATAACATAACAGTAGAAGAAAATAAATAGTCTAATTAAAATTCAAAAAATTAAAAAGAAATAACTTTTTATTCAAAAAATATATTAATATGCTTTAAATTATTATTATTAATTAATAAAAATATTATTCATATGCTTATCTTTTACTGATAGCTAGATCAATTAATTAGACAACAACTACTATTCTTTTTGCAAAACCATAAACAAATCTATCTTTATTTAAAGCAGTAATAACTATTTTGCCATATAGGACTTTGATTAGAAGGATTTTCTCTATTATGTGTATTATATTTTATAAAAAAAGGAACTCTACCACTTTCAGATCTGTTTCCATAACTTAAGTAGCAAGGCGAGCAAATTACTTAATAATTCTTAGCTTCACTAATTAATTTACCCAATTGATCTTAAATACTAGGAAACAAAAATTCATCTTAATAAACTGCATAAGCAGTCCTACCTTAGTAGCCTCCTCTCCCAGGAGAACCAAGTGATCCTGGTTGACCATAACTGTTAAAAGTGGTTATGAAAGAGATTTGAAAATCATAAATAATTATATCTTCACCTTTAAAGTTTAAAATTTAATGTTATCCCTTATTTCCAGGAAATCCTCCACCTCCTCCTTTGCCAGCATCTCCTCCCATTTACCCATAATCACCATAAGATTTAAAATAAAATTTGTACTTTCCTTTAAATGGATTACCACATTACATTTCCTCTATTTTATCTAAATAGCACATACTTCTAGAGCTAACATCAGCTAAATTTGCATCACAGCCATCGTATCCATCAAAGCCATTTCCTCCATTTTGACCATCTCCTCCTTCACCTCCTCTTTAGATAATTTTAAGAGAAGCCTTATTTAAATTCTTGACTTTATTATCATTTTTTACTATTAACAAGAAATTTCCTCCTTGATGTCCTGGATTTCCTGGTAAACCATCATATCCCTTCTAAGCTCTTTGTTATTATATCGATTCACCTTTCCTTCCTGTCAAATCAAAAGTAGAATTTTTAGTTATTACCAAATATTTTTGACACTTAATAATTAAAGAAACTCCAGGGAGAGTTAGATTACTATCTACGATAAAAATATTTGTATTTATCACAAATTACTTGCATTTTTAATGATCACAAATTTCTTTAATAAATGAGCTTTAAAAGAAATAACCACAAGCTTCATTTTTATTACAATGGTAATAGCTTGTCACGTTGCGAAGCCATTAAAATGCTAGTACATTATCAATAGTTGTTTTTTTAATCAGTTTTTTAATAGAAATCAATATGCTAGCAAGCTCAAAGAATTTATCTTTGTCTGAATTCAAAGTTTATCTTAGTCCTATGATTTTTTAAAAATATTAGGAATAGGTATCTTAAAAAGTGTTAATATTTTAGAATTTGGCTAATTCTTCTTAGAAAAACTCTTTCTTTTGTTCTTAACTTTTATAGGTATCTTTAAAAAGGACTTGCTTTATGAAATACTCCTTAATTATTATTTTATCTAATTTATCCTTATATTTTTTTAATTATGCTGGAAATTCATTATTTATTAAATACAGAGCTTCATTTTCTAACATTTATTCATTCAATTCTAAGATATTATTTTTAACAGGTGTTAGCTTATTAAGCTGCTATAGAATCATTTCTTTGTTGCCAATGTGGCAATCCCAGCACTCATCATTTGTAACTGTATTTTTATAGGGTTTATCGAATTATAAGATTTGATCAGATTTTTCCAAGTACATAAGAAAATCACACAAGTCTTCACATTACTTTTAGTTAATTTGAGTTAATGTATCTTTGCTTCTTTCCTAAATAGCATTGCAGAGTGTTTAATTTAGTATTTCAATACTGCTAAATTCATTCATAAAATGAGACATTACCAAAAGAGTAGATGTTTTCAATTTCTATAAATCACCAAAGAAATTATGAATGAATTAGATTAATTCAATTGCTTAACTACTTCTTTCTGATTCTATAGAAGCGACATCTATGATAATTATTATTTAAAGGGAGTGAGATGCTATATATTAGTGTAATTTAATCAAATTAAATGTTCTATCCATAATGTTAGTATCTTTCAATCCAGGAGTGTCTACAAAAGTAAATTTTCCCACATTAACCTCCTATAGATCTTTTGTCTAAGAAATAGCTTTTTAGCTTGTTTTAAAGATTTCATTTTTGCAAGAAATCTATCCATTATGTACAGATAAAGTCTTTCCTATAAGTAAATTAAGTAAAGTACTTTTACCAGCTCCAGTATGACCAAATGCTACTACAGGAATGTTTTATCTAAAATTCATTTTTATTCTCTTCTTTTATTATTTTTATTAGATTAATTTTTTATAAGAAGGGATTAATAATTCAATCATAGATTTTTTAAATAAAGACAAAGATGCAATATTTTTAATGCAAGTTTAAAAAACATATATTATATTCTCTCAATTTCATTAAAAGATTAAGCTTATTTGTGTATTATCTTTCTTACATTTAGCAAAATCCTTTTTAAATACCTCCTAATTTTTTCAAAAAAGAAAATAGAAATAAAATAGTTTTCATCTAAATTATACTAAAAGAAAAGTACCTTCTTTTAGGTTACAAATTAAATAATATATGTAAGGAAAGAAATATATAAGGAGTTATCTCATTTTAGTATTTTTTTATACAATTTACTACAAATACCAAGCACTCTTATTCGAATTCATCTTTACAATTCATATTTTTTTAATGAAAATGATCTTCTCAACCCTTTTGAAAATTAAATATATTAATAGTTGATTGCTATCCCTTTCTTATCTATTAAGATAACTAACGTATTGAGGATGGGAAATAACATTAGATTTAAATATGTATGTAATAATTTAAAAATAATATTTAATGCAATAATTTAAATTTATACATTTAATTTATAATTAGCGTTTAGAAATTAATATACATTTTTTATGTCTGAAGAATTTTAGACATCCATTTTTAATACTATATGTCAATGTATCTGCTTTACCCCCCATGAAACGCAGTTTATAATAGAATTATATTTATTATATCATCATTTTTAAGGAATATATTTTCAACAAAAAATAAATTTGTAAACACTAAACCACTTCATAATGCCGTTTAAAAATAAAATATTCTTTTATAAATGATTTAAAATTCTCTCTCTATTAAGTCTTTATGTTTTTAAATTTTGGTAAAGTGATGATTACTTTTACTTCAAAAAAACCCACTAATATAGTTTAGCATAATCATTTCTAATTATAATTCACTTATAAAAGAACTAGAGATATAATTAACTTTATCAATCTCCTGATTTAAACTTCTGTGTGATTAATATGTATTTAAGAAAGTAAATCTCTCTCAAAAAGTTTTTACAAAAAATACTGCTAAAAAAAGAGACTTCTGCTCCAATTTTGTATCAATTTTATGAAATTAAAATATGAGGGATACTTTAAGACATTACTTAGTTTTATAATAATTAATATCTACTCATATTTTTACTCTTTTTAACTAATATTATGGTTCATAAAAATGTTACTCTATTTCCTTAAATAGTGCTTTATAGTTTAAATTAAAACTTATCTCTGATTAAAATTATTATTACTTTGATAAAACCGATATTCTAAGGATTTTAAAATGTGTTCCATGTATTCTCATCAAGGTTAATCTTAGTTAAATCATTTTAAAAATATTAATTTTCCAATTACTTTGGCCTTTTTTCAAGATCTCGTTTCACTTATACATTGAAAGGTGTTAATAAAATAGTTTCTTTCAAAATTATACTTGTTTGTTTCTTTCGATAAATTACATCAGTCAATAAAAACATCAACAATACACCCAGAATCAAAAAATTTTGGAAATTATGATATCCTTACTGAGTACTTTTTAAAAAGAATGAATGGTATTAATAAGAAGGTTTTATCTATTCTGTTATCTATAGTAAAATCTTCTTCAAAAAATTCTTTTCATTTTTAAATAGAAAAAATCAAGAAAGGATTGGTATTAAATGGCAATAAGCTAAAGAAAGTTAAATTAAAAAACGTAAGTAGTACATTAAATAAATTAAGTAGTAAGACTAGTTTTAAAAAATAATAATTGGATATTATCAAATAAGAAACAACATGGAATAAATTTAAATAAAGTCATAAATTTAAATATTAAAAGAGCTCAATGTTATTTCATATTTTTTAAGAGTATTTCAATTCAAATGCCTTTTTTAATTAGCATTTTTTATTATTTAGGCAAAACCAATTGCAAATATTATTTTAAGAAAAGCAGTTTATGACTTAGGATTATCTTTAAGGGGGTTATTTTTAATTAACATTATTAAATACATTAGGCTTTTTACCATCCTAAGCTTTACCACTATCGATGTATGAAGGTTTATCAATCTCTTTGGCATCACCTGATGCACTTATAATACTACATGCAACTTAAAGCCCTGTAGTAAATACCGCTACTGGTAAACTTGCCGTTTTTATTGCAGTTTCTTGAGCAACTTTGATTGCAGTTTATACAACTAAATTAGTTCCAACATTTCCTATTACACCTTCAGCATTCTTTTAATCCTCTGATTAATTGTGCAATTTCTAAAACTCCTCTGTTTTTCCACGAAGTGTGGGAAAAATATATTCATCTTGGTATTTAGCATAAGCAGTTCGGCCATTTTTACCACCTTTACCAGGACAGCCATGATATCCGTGATAACCATATTTACTAGAATCAGTTTAGAAAACTATCATATCCACATTTTAAACCTTTCCTTCAAAATTTAAAATACTTTTTTTACCTTATTTCCCTTTAATTCCTCCTTAGCCTCCTTTGTAGGCATCTTAACCATTTTAACCATTTTCTCCACGAGATTTATAATGTAAATAATACTCCTTGTTTAATAAAACAATATTTTTAGCTTAACTAGTTTTATCTTCTACTTTAACTAAACATTCTTTTTTTTTGTTTTTTACATTTTCTAAATTTCCATCGCTTCCATCCCTACCATTTAGGCCATCTCCTCCTTCTTAGCCTTTACCTCCGTCTCCCCCACTTATATCTACTTTTAGAATAGAATTTTTAAGACTCCTAAAGTTCTGAGAATCTTTGATTATTAGATTGAAATCTCCACCCTGAAAACCTGGATTTCCTGGTAAACCATCCTCCTACTTGGCTTTTAATTATTGAATAGGATCTCCAGTTTTTCCTTTTAAATTAAAATTACATGTCTTAGTAACTACAAAATGGTCACATTTAATTAGTAATTAAATTCCAGGTAGATTTAAATCTTCATCTGCAATAAATATAGTTGTATTAATTATTAATTATTCTGGAAACTCTATTTTATTCTCTTCATATTATTCTTTTTTAAGAAGGTTAATATAGGAACTTTAAATAAAGTAACCATTTAGATTAAGAGGATTATTATTAATATCTTTAGTAATTTCACTTAACCCTTTAATTAGTAGTATTTTATTCATAGTATCTTACTATATAAGCTTGGAAACATAAAGTATCAAGTCTAATTATTCAATTAATTAATTTTTCATTTATTCTAATTCTTTTCTAATTTTGATTTTATTTAGGTAGGATTTGTAGGTTTCGAATTTTTCATGATGATTTTTCAGATTTTCATATTACTTTAAGAATTCCATCTTTTACCTCTACTTTTTCTCAGTATCAAGTATTATAACTTATTCTTCGAAGTATTACTTTATTATTTCTTTATCTAATAGATCTTTAATACTTCTAATATCATCGCATAATTATCCGTTAATATAGTACTAAGTTTCTCCTCCAAGCATCTCTTCGTTCAGATCATATAAGTCATTTTTAATAGCATTTAATTTTGATAAAGCATTCTCAATATTGATTTTATCTTATTAGTGATATTCCCAGCATTTACCTTTTGTATCTAGTCCAGTTTATGGGCAGTGAAAAGGTATGATCTTACCATTACTATATAAATAAGAAATTAATTCTACTAGATTTTATCTTTCATTTTCACTAATTTTCATGGATTTGTCTTTACTTCTTACATTTATAATTTCTATCAATTTTTCTTAAAATTCTTCAATAGTATCATAGCCTTATTTGAAATGAGATACTACAATAATAGCAGAGGATTTCAATTTATTGATGTTTTTAAAGAATTTTAGGAGGAATTAGAGAAACTTGAAAACAGACTCACCTTTTGAACCTATTTAATAATTTAATACTATCATTACACAAGTGATGTTGGATGACACATATTAATGTAGTTTAACCATGTTAAGTGTTCTGTCAAATATTTTAGTATCACCCAATCCCGGTGTATCTATAAAATACTAGAATTAGGATACATCTTTAGTCTAAGAATTTGATCCCTAACTTGTTTTGAATATTTCTTCATTACAACAGATTTTCCCATTTTTCACATATAGATTGCAGCCCGCCATCAAATTGAGTAAGGTACTTTTTCCAGCTCCAGTAAGCCCAATTACAATAGTTTTTTTTTAATTATCTACCATTATTATGATAACAAATGTTTTTTCTTTCTTTTTTCTTTTTAATTAGCTTTTATAAATGAAATCACAATTCAATCTCTATTTTAACGATTAAGCTCGACAGAAAGGAATATATTTGATAATTGAAAATCTAATTTTAAAGTCTGTATTTTTTAAATTTTCTTACTTTTCTTATTTATTGATATAATTATCCATAATTCCTCAATAAAATAGTTTTTAGTGATTTTATACCATCTTTCTCAAGAGATTATTTTCTTCCAATTAACTGTATACTAAAAAATGAATAAAAGAAATAAAATATATTTTAAATGGAAAGGTTTTTGATCATTTTTTAAGGTAAATTTAAATTCTTTTAAAAGAAAGAAACATTGGAAAGATGTTCTACTTCACCATATTATTGTTTGATATAGAAAATCTTATATGAATTAAATAAAGAAAAGAAGAACTTTTTAAAAATTTTCGTTTTTCTGTTTTTGTCTTAATTACTTAGTATTGATTGTTTTTAATCTGTAAAGTTAGTAAATACAATACTTGGGAGTTTATTTAAATAACCCTAAACAAATGAAATCTTGAATTTTTATATTAATTAAGAGGAAAGAAAGGGAGTAATTAAAAGAAGCTTTTGAAAAATTCATTAGAATTGTAAAAAGAATTTTTTAAACATATCAATTACTTTCTTTGATATAACTATCACATTGTAATTATTAGGTTATCATAAAAGCAATATAATTAAACAAAACATATTTGATAAGGAATTGCATTATAAATATTACCCGTTTTTTAATAATATTTAATAAAATGCTAAATTATAAATGTACACAAAAATACAATAATGATAGAAGAACTATGAGTATTTTAATATCTTGATACACATTTTTTATGGATTATTAAGAATATTTAATTTAATATCAGATGAGCTTTTCGAAATAAAATCAGTTAGTTGAGTATCTATTCTTATTCGTCATTATATCAACTTTCTTCTTTAGCAATTATATTATTATTAACTTACTTACACAGCAAGAATCAGAAATTTTTTAAAAAATATTAATTTCACTAACTTTTGTAAGAAATTCTTCTACATTAGAAATGTATACATAAGATAAGTCATGATAAGCATATTTTATCAGTATCTTCAAAAATAAATAAATTAGAGTAATTTAGACTCAAAATAAAGACAATTACAATTTTTAAATTCTCTATGATCCACTACCTCTAATAAAATTAAATTTATTTAAGAAGAAATTATACGCTTTCCATCTTCTCAGTTGGTTCATGCATATTTATAATTAAATTTTATAAAATCTTCTTATCTTTATTGATTCCTTTACTCTATAATTTTAAAAAGTAGATAGATTAAAAGCATTTCTTAGATTGTTATTTTCATATCTAATAAATTGTATAAAATACATTAATTACTTACAATGACAACATAGATAATTTTCCTTTCTATTTAAATGAATGAGTAAATATATAACAACACGATGTATCTTAAGTAAAAAGAAGGCAAAATAAATATTTGTTAATTTAATAAAATTTCTGATTTAAAGTCACATAATGTTGAGTAATAATATTTTATAAATCTCTTCATATCTATTTTTCATACCTTTTATAATCCTTTATATCAGCTTACTTATAAAAAGATATTGCTAATAAAGAGACAAAAGTATATAAATGATAGACATTTTACTCCATTTTAAATAATATCTCATTTTAGTATGAATAGCTTAATGATGAAAAAGAAAGAATACTTATTTTATAAATTTATTTGTCTTTTTACATTAAAAGAAATATTTAAATAGATCTATGAATCATATTTTTAGTCATTCTTCATTATTAAGGACACACACACATAAGATAGTAAATTCTCAGCAATTAAAAACAAAATAGGATCCTATTAGCCTTTATGATAGGCTTCTCTCATTTCTCATAATCTCTCATACCGGATTTATTGAAATTTGCTATTTATCTATTGATTAATTCTCAAATAATGCAATTAATGTACAAAAGTATATACATAATAATATTAAGGATAGAGAGAACTTCTACTTTGGAGTAGTTTAAACTAACACACACATAAATTGTTTATTATTGAAATCCTAACTTATTTCTACCAAAAAATTCCAATTGCCTTGATAGAAATTTTCTTGTAGGAATTTAAATAGTATGTAGTCCGTATTTTCATACTACTTACTCATATCTTAATCATTTTTTAAATATTAATTAGCTAATTATTCATTCTAAAATTAGTCTTTTGATAAAATAGCTTCCTATTAAATTATGTTAAAATATAATGACTATTGATATTTATTTATACAATATATCTTATATAATCTTCATATTTTTTAAAAAAATAATAATTAAATATCTTCATTATACAGATTATATAGAGATAAAAAGATTTTATTGATATTGCAATACATTAAAATCTATTAATTTTACCTAAATATATAATTATTTTAAAGGCTTCTATTTTAATTGTTGAGGTTTTTCTATATAGAGGTCATCAAATTTTCCCTTTAAATGAGAGTATAAACAATAAAAATAGTAATTAATTTAATAGTTTATTAAATTATATATTTTTTCTTTTTAATATACTCAGACATTTTTATTTTTTCTCTAAATTTCAAATAGTTTAAAATATAACCATATCATAAATGTTGTAAACCTTAATGAATTTACAAAATAACTTTAATATAAAAAAGTTATATTATTGCATATAAATTTGATTTTTTTTATTTTACGATAACAAAAATTATATAAAGAAACTGCTTTTTAATCTAGCTTTATTTAATTAATTAATAGTAATTTTATCTATAACATAGAATTTAATATACTTTATAATTATATAAAATATTTACAAAATATAAATTAGATTCCAGCTTTATTGTTTTTTCTTTCTTATTAAAAATTTTTAAATTTCATTTTATAATTCCATTCTAAAAATAAGGGATGAATAAATTTTTTAAATTATAACATTTAAAGTTTCGTTAATGGAATTAATTAATTTATGAACTTTGCTGAACTATCATTTGAAAATAATTCTATCTTTTTGTTTAGTGAATTAAACATTTTGATTATTTAAAAAAATAAAACTAATTCATTAAATTAGTATTAGAAAGAAATTTATATAAATCTTGTTAGTTAATTTAAGTTTATCTCTTTAGTTCTTAAAAATTCAAAAAATTTTGAAGATATTTATTGCTTGATGCTAGTTAAAAGGCTATTATTCAGGGAATAAAATATTTTAAATTAGCTTATACAATAAAAGCTATTCAGAAATTAAAAATATATAAACTGAATGAATAAAAATATTTTGAATTATTGAGATTTTATGTTAAATGTTAGATTTAGTAAATAAAAATCAGTTAATATTTTAATTGTATTCACATTTTAAAACTGAGATAAATCTCATAGAGAATCCTAAGAACTTTTTTTATAAGAAATTAATTCTTAACTTATTTTTAAATGATATAAGGAATCCAAAATCTATTAAGGGTTGAAAATATTTAAATTGATTATAAATTGATACAATATTTAATATTTTAGTATATCTAATTTCAATCAAAATCTTTTTATATTTATTTGAAATCTTAATGAGCTGAGTTTAATGAGAGGATATTATAATTACAGAATAATTAATTAATAGGAGTTAACTACTGAAAGAATTAATAACCACTGTCAAACAATATTATTTATTCATTCATTCATTAATTCATTTGTTCATCCTATATTTCTATACTATCAGTTATTAAAAAGGTTTTTAATTTCTTTTTTTATGTAGAATTAGGAGTTTCTATTTATTTAGAATTAGGAGTAGTGTTACCTCTTTATTTGCAATTAGGGGTTATATTATTCATTTATATAGAATTAATTTGGTTATTTTTATTTTTTTAATGATGAGAATTTTAATTTAAAAGTAGAAATTTTTTATACTATTTTTTTGTGCTTTGTTTTAAATTTAAAGAACTGTTTTTATTGTCTTGCACTAAATGGGTTGTTGGGTTTATATTATCTTGAACATCTTATTTATTTTAAAAAGGATCATCAATATTAATACTCACTTAATTATTATTATTATCGTTTGCAAAATTATTTAGTTGTTCAGTGTATTAATCACTTTATTTATTTTCAATATCAATTGGATTATTTTTACTTTCTAAAATACTATTGCTACTTATTTATTATTAATAATTTACTGAATTAATTAGTATTTAATTATTATCAGAAATGTTATTATTACTACTAGTAAAAAAGGATTATTCAGGAGTTTCTGAATTATTTTCAGAATTATTATTAGGTTGAAAGTATGTTTAAGTCATTTCAATTATATCTAAGATATCTTATTTATTCTTTGCTAATATTCTTATCACTCTTCCACAATAATATTAATTCTCGCCATATTAAACTCTAATATCTTCAAAAAGATCTTTAAAGCTCCATTTATTTAAACTCACTTTATTGCATAATTTAAATAATATCTATTCATCTGTTTCTTCTTCCAAGTTCTACTTTTTTATTAATTTTCTTTTTCTTTTCTCATCTTAAGATAATTTATCATTATCATTAGTAGATTCATTTACAAATGAGCTTACTGAGGATAAAGATGAGAAAGAGGGAAAATTCTTTTTATTTTTCTTCTTAAAGGGTCGCTTAGGCTATTCTTTATCAGGTTTAATGCAAACTCTTTCATTTTCATTTTCAACTGCAATTTAAGAATTCTTCATTTATGAATTTAATTTATGATATTCTATTATATATATATCTTGATGATTGTAATTACTTTTATTATTATCCTTTTTATTACCATTTATAGGTTGCTCTATTTTAATCTATTTAGTATAATAATATTCATTTTTTTATGACTCATATCCATCTTCACTTGAGAGAAAGTTATTCTAAAAATCAACATTCATATAAGCACTGCTATTGCTGCTACTACAACTACTACTATTACTAGCACTATAATTCCTAATATATTCATCTTCACTTTCGAATGGAGCTTTAATTTATATCTTATTGTTAGTTCTAAAACTATTATTATCATAATTAACATCATACTTGCTATTATTATAATTACTATGATTTTCTTCTTCTTAATCATGCAAAGAAATATCTGGATACTCTATTATCTAATCATTTAGTAAAAAATTCCTACCTATTTTACCACTTGTATTGCGAGAGACATAGATTTTGTTGTTTTTGCCTTCATTAGCTCTCATTATAATTATTTTTGACACCTAATGATTAAATTCAATCACCCCTCTAATCGGAATATCTCCTGGTTAGTATATATACATTGTGAAAGGGCTTAACTATATTGCAATTTAGTTTGCGAGTTATTAAATTTAAGAACCTGCTATAAATATCTTACATGTCTACTTTATATTTTCAAGATTAACTAGTTTCATTTTACTGCTTATAATTCTCTCTAAACCTATTTAATATAAATAAATGAATTTGAAAATCAAATTTTTTCTTAATAAAAGCTAATTAAATTTACAAAATGAAATCAGTTCAAATACTCGCCTCACAAATTTGAAAATCTTAATGTTATTAGTAACTAAAAACTTAAAATTTAAAATTAAATTATTAATAATTAATTTTTCTTATTTTCTGTATTGTTAATGATGGTTGAAACAAATCCCTATATAAATTGTTAATCTATTACAAAATTATACATTAATTAAAAAATGAATAATTATATTGGCTCTACAACTATTGAAAAAATGAATGAGGTTTGATAATA
>JH651252.1:760490-816569 GCA_000260095.1 Tetrahymena borealis | reverse complement strand
CTACAAGTCTTCAAAAAATGAATGAAATTTGACTCTACAACTATTGAAAAAATGAATGAAGTTTAACATTACAATTCTTCAAAAATGAATGAAATTTGAATTTATAACTATTAAAAAATGAATGAAATTTGCCTCTACAAGTATTAAATAATATGAATAAAATCTGTCATTAAAAAAGAAAGTAATTTGACTCTACAAATTTTGAAAAAATGAATGAATTTTGATAAAAAAAATAAATGATAATTCCTATTAATAATCACCAATTATCCTTAATATTTAGTAGATATAGAATTTCTAATATAACTTTTTATTTTTCAATTTCTTTCATCTTTGTATTACTTTAAGGATTCTGCAGTATTAATTACTCTACTTGTTTCTAAACATATTTAAATTTATTTTCTTTCTTTTGATTTCGCATGATTAAAACTCTGGTTGTAATAAATCTTGCCATTACTGATGATCACTTTGGAAGGAATTACTTTATAGAATGAGGATGAAGAAAAATATTAATTATTCGCAATTAAAAAAATATATTTATCTAATACACCATTTTGCTCTAAAAAAATTGATATTTTTTTATTTTCTCACTACTTTTAACTAGTTTATCAGCCTTAAAACCCTATTTTTCCTTTTAACATTTATTCCACTAAAGTTAAATAATGAATTCTACGCATCATTAACCTCAAAATAAAAGAGTCTTTTTAATGTAAAATCATCAAACTCTGCTTTACTAGATCAGTAATATGAAGTATACTATTACTATTACAGCACTCATTAAGGCTACTATTCTATCTATTGATACTATTGTTGATAACATTGATATTAAGTGAATTTATTGTCTAATGTTTGAAGTAGCTATTCCTTTCTATTTTATAGATTATGTATTCAGTTTCTTTATCTTTTTATTGTATTAAAACCTCCATCCCTCTATTTTAAAACTTAATGGTAATTAAATAAAAATATGAATTTTAGTGATTTATTTAATAAGGAAGAATTGTACAAAGAAATAGTCAAAATAATATTTTAAAATCTTAAACAAAATATAAAAATCTATTTTTTCTATCAGTGATAAAATAGAATATTATAAATGAATCTATAAGTAATATAAATAAAAAATATTTATGAAAATAAGATAATTTATTTAGTTTGTATTTTAATTGATGGATTTTTAAATGAAGTTATAAAGAATAAAACCAAAATAAATCTAATCTATTTACATGAATTAGTTTAGATTTCAGATTATAAACCTATCTGGATAGTTTTGATGTCTTAATTTGTTTGGGAAATTAATTATTATATTTACTTTATTTTAATTACAATTAATACCACCTAACCTTAAATAATTTTGAATACCAATATAGCTTTTCTTCTTAGTAGAAAGTAAGGTTTCTGATTTAAAAATGATTGCAATTGTTACCATAATTATTGCTATTGGTATTTGGATAAAAATCTCAAAAAATCTCAAATCTCAAAAATCTCAATCCTTCTTTTATATGGTAATTTTTAATAAAATATTTTTAAGGTTTTTTCTTTCTACATTATTTATTTTTTATTTATAATTAAAATGGAAAGAAATAAAAATTTAAAATTAATTCTTTCTTATCTGAATACTTTTGAATAAATTCCTCTTATTTTCCTTTTCAAAAATATCTACTCAAAATTTGCAGATTAATATAATCATAAAGAGTTTTTAATTAAAGAAAAAAGTGCGTATTATCATTATTATTAAGGAAATAAAGAATAAGAATAAAAAATACCTAAAATAAATATAATAGAATTAAAAAATATCATAAATTATTAATATTTCTAAAATAGAAGATAAATAATTTTATTAATTCATATCAAAAATTAATAAGTTAATAAATTAATAGATATCTACTAACCATTACTAATTCTGTTATTTACTTATTATTAAATATGATAAATAATCAAGATCCTGAGAAAAGATAAGACTTTTCTAATTCTAAAAACTGTAATTAACCTTTCAAAAATTAAGAACAATAAATTAAGGAAAGAGATGTAACTGTTCTGAAGAGAAATAGAAAATCATATTTAGAAAAATGTAATCTATAATCAGATTAAATTAATAATTTAATTAATGATTTTTCATTAATGAATCAATCTCTATCTAATCAAGAATCCTAAGTTAATATTAAAAATGATTAACCAACAATTCAGAATCTAGAAATTTAAATTCCAGCCTAGGATAATGTGAATGAAAATATAAAAAATTCATTTTATTAGCTTGAGAGAGGTTTATCAATTATGTGTGCATAATTAGAGGAAAATAAATGCTTAATTCTTGAAAAAAATGGCTATATAATATTAACAGAAATCATTTAAAAAATAATTGAAACCATGAGATAATAAATAGAAATTATTTAAGATTAAAATTAATTTAGATAATCATAAATTATTTTTAGATCTTTAATAGATAAATTTAAATTAATGCTAGAACAAAATGATAATGTAAAGATCTCTACAATTTTTTAAGAAATGTACAATTTTGTTTAATAATAAAATTAGGCTGAGGAAGGTTTAAAAAATTAATTGGATGATACTAATAAGTTAAATCAGAATCAAAAACTTTTATCAATGAAATGGAGATAATTTACTGTTATTTTAAAATTTTTACCTAAAATTTTTAATTTAATTCTAAATAAGAATAATATTATTGATCTATAATTAGTTTTAAAAGTAATTAATGTGATTTTCTAATAATAAAAGAATTCTAAATAGTCTTTTATAGAATAATTAGATAATAACCTTTTAAGAAGAATTGAAGAACTTTTCAATTAAAATCAATTAAGATAAATTCTTATTAATTTTATTCTTGATAATTTAAGACTAATACTTTAATTAAATGAAAATGATGAGATAATGTTATCAGCAAATGTACTTAGTAGCGAATAAGAAAGTTAACTCTAATAAACTGAAAATAATATTGTGGATTCAAAAAATAACCTTCAATTACAAGGTAACTAAGATAACTCTAATTTTAAATAGAATCCTATTTTGAATTAAAATAAGTAAGAGAGTTAATTAAATTCTTAAAATAATTGTGAAAATAATGATTAATCTTAAAATTTAAAAAGTAATGAGAACGAGTAATCTAAAGTAATTGTAAATGAAGACAGAATTGAAAAAAAATAGTTTATTGAGGATTCAAAAAATGACCTTTAATAGCCTTAAATATTTATTGATAATTAAGATGACAATACTAACTTCTATTTTAGATAGAATCATATTTTAAATTAAAATAAGGTAGAGAATTAATTAAATTCTTAAAATAATTGTGAAAATAATGATTAATCTTAAAATTCAAAAAGTAAAGAGAACGAATAATCTAAAGTAATTGTAAATGAAGAGAGTATTGAATATAAAAATTTTTACTAAATTTTTGATAATAACAAAACAGAATTATAGAATAAATATGAAATAAATGATATTTAGAAAATTTTTATCATGCTTAAAGATAAAAATTATTTCATAAGTAAATATCTTACTTCAGGTGGATAAGGAGATATTTTTATTGGTTCTCTTAAAATTAATTAATGCAGTTTGTTTGATTTTGTCTTTAAAATATAATTAATAGAAACAGATTAATAATTAAGTGATGCTAACGAAGAGGCTAATATATTGAAATCCTTTGAAAAAAATATTAATACAATTAAATTATATGATGTAATAATAAAAGATAATATTTCCATCTACGTTTTAGAACAATGCTAATATAGTTTATTAGAAGAATTAAAAATGATCCATGAAAAAAAAGAATTTCCTCTAAAACAATTATTCTAAATAATTTTTGATCTATTAGATGGGCTCATCTAATTCCGAATATTTTAAACTATACATTTAGATATTAAACCATCTAATATTTTAAAAAATTAATAAGGAATCTATGTTTTTACTGATTTTGGTGTTTCATAGAAATTTAAAAAAGAAGAAGAAATTTAATCAAAAGGTTATACTAATTCATATGCTTCTTATGAGTAATTAAATAATTTAAATGTTGATTATAAATCAGATATATACTCTCTTGGTAAAACGTTAAATAAAGTATTACATGCTTTTGAATAATAAAACAAATATTAAGATCTAATTAAAAATTTAAAATAGATTATTGAAAATAATATGATGAGTGATAGTATTATTTAAAGAAAAGAATGTGAAATAATTCATAAATTATTTTTTGAGTAAATTAATAATCAAAGTGAACTATCATCATTTAAACAAGAATATTTAAAGAAAATTGAAAATATTTAAAACTTATTTGCTTATGATTCTAATAAAGATATTCTTTATTTTAACGATATACTCATTTATTATACGCAAATACAACTAAATATTATGAATTATAATGATTAAATGTCATAATCCATTTAAATAAATGAAGGCACTTTAGATTAAAACTACTCTTAAATTGCAGCTTCTTTGTACTTTTTAGGAAAATGTTATAAAGAATTGGGTGATATGTAAAATGCATTGAATTATGGACAGAAATCTCTTCAAATGTTGACATTACGTTATAAAGGAGATCACCCATTAATTGCATCTTCTTTTTACTTTTTAGGGTAATGTCATTAAGAATTGGGTGATCATTAGGATGCTTTGAAGTATGCATAAAAATCTCTTAAAATGTTGAACGTATTTTATAAAGGAGATCATCCTTATATTGCATGTTCTTTATAGCTATTAGGGTAAAGTTATTTGGGGTTAGAAGATTCGTAGAATGCTATGAAGTATGTATAAAAATCTTTTGAAATGCTTCAAATACTTTATAAAGGAGATCACCCATTAATTGTATCTTCTTTGTAACTATTAGGGTAATGTTATTAATTATAGGGTGATTAGTAGAATGCTTTAAAGTATGCATAAATGTCTCTTAAAATGCTTCAAATACTTTATAAAGCAGATCACCCATAAATTGCATCTTCATTTCACTTTTTAGGGTAATGTTAAGAGGCATTGGGTGATTCAGAGAATGCTTTGAAGAGTGCATTAAAATCATATGAAATGTTTAAAATGCTTTATAAAGGAGTCCACTAATCAATCGCACCTTTATTGTACTTTTTAGGGTAATGTTATTAATCATTGGGTGATATGTAGAATTCTTTAGAGTATGCATAAAAATCTCTTAAAATGCTTCAAATACTTTATAAAGGAGATCATCCATTAATTGCATCTTCATTATATCTATTAGGGTAATGTTATTTAGACTTGGGCGATCCGTAAGCTTTGGAGTATGCATAAGATTCTCTTAAAATGCATCGAATGCTTTATAAAGGAAACCACCTGTAAATTGCATATTCTTTGTAGCAATTAGGGTAGTGTCATTATGTATTGGGTGATTTAAAGAATGCTTTGAAGTATATATAAGATTCTCTTAACATGTTTGAAATACTTAATGGAGGAGTTCACTAATCAATTGCATCTTCATCGCTCAATTTAGGGTAATGTTATTTGAATTTGGGCGATTCGTAGAGAGCTTTGAAGTATGCATTAAA
The DNA here is from genome assembly GCA_000260095.1 of Tetrahymena borealis. Classification (NCBI taxonomy): domain Eukaryota; phylum Ciliophora; class Oligohymenophorea; order Hymenostomatida; family Tetrahymenidae; genus Tetrahymena; species Tetrahymena borealis. The sequence goes on along the minus strand of JH651252.1, from coordinate 811,059 downwards.
ATCACTTAAAATGCTTCAATTACTATATAAGGGAGATCACCCATCAATTGCATCTTCTTTGTACTTTTTAGGGTAATGTTATGCAGCCTTAGGTGATTTGTAGAATGCTTAGAAGTAAGTGTTATAATCAATTGAAATTTTTCAAAAATTTTATAAAAGAGATAACCCAACAATTGCATTATCTTTACACTTTTTAGGGTAATGTTGTTTAAAATTGGATGATCCATAGAGTGCTATGAAGTTTGCATAAGAATCACTCATAATATTTCAAATGCTTTATAAAGGAAATAACCTATCAATTGCATCTTCTTTGTAGCTATTAGGGTAATGCTTATTGAAATTAGATGATCCGAAGAAGGCTTTAGAGTATGCACAAGAATCTCTTAAAATGCTTCAAATACTTTACAGAGGAGATCACCCATCAATTGCATCTTCTTTATCGCTATTAGGGTAATGTTTTTTGAAATTAGATGATGTGAAGAATGCTTAGAAGTATATTTAAGAATCACTAAACATGTTTCTAATACTTTATAAAGGTGTTCATCCATCAATCGCATCTTTATTGTACTTTTTAGGGTAATGTTTGTAGAAATAGGGTGTTTCATAGAATGCTTAATAGTAAGATTAAGAATCTTTTAAAATACGTCAAATAATTTATAATGTAGATGATTCATCAATTGTAAATTCATAGGGTAATGGAAAAGACCTGGGAGAATTATAAAATGCATAAAGAATTAATAAAAAGTGATAAAATAATTTTAAAATAAATCACCTATAAGTTGCTTCTTCTTTATACTTTTTATGGTAATGCTAAGATGGATTGAGTGTTTATAGAATACTTTTATGTATATATAAGCATTTATTGAAATAAACTAATTATATAAAGAAAATCACCAATAAATTACTTCTTAAAAGTAAATTTAATCTAAAAGAATAATAACCAAATAATGTATAATAGGATAGAATTAGATTTCGCAAATTACAATATCTACTGTTAAATCAATTTTTTAAAAAAATATTTAATAAATACTAAAATGAATATTTTAGTTTGGGTGTTGTAAATAAATGAGAAATACTATTTGTTTATTTATTGTATTAGATTAATTGAATGTTTGATTTATTAATTTCTTCTTCATTTAAAAATTAAGATACTAACTAATAGACAAAATTATTTTATTATCTTATCATAAATATTAAAGTAACACTATATAATAAATAAATAATTTTTTTATTTCACCATTATTTATGAATTATAACTGTACTTGCTATTTTCAATATCTCATAACTGTTCTAGTCATTTCTAAAATTAAAAAAAGTTAATTTAAAAAATATAATTAAAATTGATAATCTTTTAATGGAAAATAAGCAAAAACAAGATATTGAATTATATAAAATATTATCATACAATAATTTTCTTTTCTTAATTACTTAAGAATAATTAACTTACTAATTATAAAGGAATTATGAATGGTAAATAAAAAATTTTTTTCTTTTATATGCATAAATATTAATTTAAAATGTAAGGTTTAACTTTAGTTTACTTCAAATTATTAGCTAATATAGATATTAGGTATTCTTACAATTTTCAGTATAATATGTAATAGTAGAAGATTATAAAGAGTTATAATTTGATAAGCATTGCCTTTAGTTATAAAATTGATCATTTCTTTATTTATTTTTAATTTTCTATAATGTGTCTGTAATCTATCTATCTTTTTATTGTATGTATATAACTTTATCATTTTAATGTATCTTATCGCTATGAATATAGATATGATTTTTATTTGAGTCAATTTATTATTGCTAGGATATTGTTGGTGCAAGAATATTACCCTAATTAGATTAAAAGAGTTTTCTCATTTTTTAATATAGGTTCTTTTTCTATCTATCCTACCATATAAGTGGTAATAAAATATAGATTATCTTGATAAACAGAAAAAAGATTATACTTATTCTTGAAATTTCATCTTTATTATGCTATTACTTTTGTTACTCTATTGCGACAAATAATAAGTTCTAAACATATTTATCAATAATATCTACACAAAATTTAAGCTTATTAATATTCTTATTTTTTTACTGTCAAAAAAAATAAGTTAATAGGCTGGGTGCTAATTTATTCATCAGAATTTACTAAAAAAACTTCTATTTACGTTTTGATAGAATTTTTAATGAATATAAGAAATATTATAATCAATAATACAAATATTATTCTTTTATTAACTAATTAAAGTATGATGTCTATTTTCGAATTTAGTATTTTTCTGGCGTTTAGCTTTATAAAATTAATTGTTATTAATATAAAAGATATATAAAAAATAAAAAGATAACTTTAAAAAAGATAATAGATCAAATATGAGCAAATTACTTCTTTCTCTTTCTATTCTATCATTACTTGCAATTGGCGGTCTTCTTTAGTTTAATAAAACTAACTCCACACTCCGCTAATCTTCTGACATATATGATGGCCTTAACGTTTAAGATTAAGCTTTACTGAATGTTTCCTTCGATAATAGAACAACCCCTTCCAAAGGTGAATGGCTAAAGTGTTATAATTCGAGAGAAATTTAACCCTGTGAGAAAGAAGAATCTTTCATAGTAGCTAAATAAGAATTCGATCTTGCTGTATCAAAACAATCGAGATGTATCCTATTTAACTAGACTCTTTAAACTTCAAATGATGGTGGCGCAATTAACAAAAGTTACTTAAGATAATGCTATTATGATCTTTATATAAGATAAATTGCTGCTAAAAACAGCTGCATCTCAAGCTACCATACATATTTCTTAAACTGTGGTAAAATTTGATTCTAAAAAACTATGTTAAAATAAGTAAAAGATGACTTATATATATTATCTATCTGTAAAATCTAAAGAATATTTATATAATATATTCAATATTCCAAAACTTTATTTCCTTATCCTTTTTATGTTCTTCTCTTTATAACTGAACAACAATTTTTAAAAATTTATTAAAAATAATTAAAATATAAATAAATAAAATTCTAATTTAAAATTTAATGTGGATTCTTTTACATATTATAAAATAAGAATATTTTAGAAAGAAATACATGTGAAATAAAAATTGAGAATTTAAATAATCCATCCTTGAATAGGGGATAATAATAAGCAGAAAGTTTATTTATTTTAAAGACTTACAATAATATATATTTATATATTTAATTGGATTAGTGAATTTTAATTTTTACATTTCTAACAAATAAACTGACTCTTTATTATTTATCTAACATTTTAAATTAACCAACTAAATAATTTCATTTTATTTCATTAAATATTTATATTTATTTAGTATTTTAATTATTATTCCATCCATACTTCTCTGCATTTCCGAACGTGATAAAAATTTATTTGATTATTATTAGCTGACATTTAAGATTTTAGTAACTATTATAATAACTTTTTATTAATATTAACTATTCCTAATAAATACTTTAAATTAAATTTTTTAAGTAATAGAGTGTATCACTGCAAAATTAAGTGATATTTTATTTTATTAGTAATCAAGTTGGTAGCTATAAAAAATTTATAAATAATATGGATTTTGATGATGATTAATTTGATTACCATAGACTTTACTTACTAATTAGATGTAATCATAGAACAACAGTTAAAGAATAAACTAATTTAATAAGCAAAACTTCCTATAGGAAGGATACTCTTTAACAAGAAAATTCTTAATCCAAGCAATTGATTAGTTAATATTTATTAATAAATATGTAAATTAGAAGAGGTAATATCAAATCATAATTTATTTTTATTTTAAATGAGGATTGAGGATTTATTAATTCTTGATTGGTGAGGTAGTTGTTCTATTTAGTGAGGTAGATTAAGATCTGGCATTTTAATGCCTTCTGATATGCTATAGAAAAGAGTTATCCTGCATTTATTTTAAATGCTATTAACAATTTATATTATTAAGTTACTCCTACTATTAGATTTATGGCTATTATTCAATTTATGGTTATTATTATTTTTATTATTATTATTAACGAATGAAACTGAACTACTAATCTGGATACTATTGCTATATAATTTCATTGTTGTGCTGCTAACTATTTTATTATTTGCTTCCTTAGACTAAGCTTTTTTCATTTAAATAAGTCTAGAACTGCTATTATTTTTATTGTTAGCAATTCCTACATATATTTAGATTCCCTCCTAATTCACAGGCATTTTTAATTTCGTTGGATTTATTTAATATAATCTAAAAGACTTCTCCATTTAGAACTCTATCTGCTACTTCATTGTCAATATAATTTATTAATTAATTAATGGACACACCAACCATTTTTTACTACTGCCTTTACAAAGATGGTAGGTAATGTATTTGGAGTTTTAATTCTTAACTATTTCTAATAATGTGGAACAACAATCTTCTGAAGTACATTAATGTTCTTTCGCTTATATTTTTTACAATTAATTCATTTCTATTACTTTTTATGCAATATCTTACACTATTTTTTCATCATACATGATGGAATTTAATTAACTAGAACTTTTTGATTATGATGATGATTCACAAAATGAAGCTTAAGATCAGGATTATTGTGATAAAAAGGTCTAATTAAGCTTTTTACTAGTTTATTTAGAGGCTAATACTTTTAGATCTAAACCACTGTCATGTAAAATACTTTAGATTGTACTAGTTAGGATAACTGATTTAAAATTGATCACTCCTTTATTAGGATTAGGATTAGCTGCTGATAAAGGTTGCAGTTAAAATTTTACTCCTTTTTTCATTTTATTTTAAAGAATTGCTGCGAATTCACGTACATTATCTCCCTATATAAATATTCTTCTTGTTTAACCTATTTCCTTTAAATTTATGTATTCATTTTCACCACTAATCCTACTTTTTTCTGATGAAGTTTCATTATCACTTTTATCCTTTATGTTAATTATTAATACTAAATAGATTCAGAATTTGATCAAAAGGATTTTAGATGTTTGTTAATTTAGAAGGACAAAGCTAAATTAGTGATTAAAGGGAGGGAATTATAAAAGAAATTAATCAAAAAAGTTTACTACATCAGAATTCATCAAATTGGTAATTTCATTCATTTTATATAGTGATAAATTTACATAATATTTTAGATTGAATCTAATAGTAAAATGGAGGGTAGTTTTAATCATTTTAAGAATTGACGTATACTAAGCTAATCTAATAGTTAGTACTGCCTAACTAAAATAGCTAGGAGTATTTAAATTAATTTTTCCATTCTTCAAAATCAAATTTAACAATTTCTAACAAAAACATTTAAGGAAAGGCATTCAAATGTATTGATAAGTTATTTAATAGTAGTAAAATAAATAATCAATTCAAATTTGACTATTCAAAACACATGAGATTTAAGGAAAGGTATTTAAATGTACAGATAAACTATCAAATTGAAGTGAAATTAACAGTCAATTCATGTTTACGTCAAGTTTTTTTTTTCATTCATTTTATATAGTAAAAGTTATGTCAAGTTTTTAGAAAGTAAGATGGTGGTTATAATTTTAATAATTTTAAGGGTTGATAGATACTAAGCTAATCTAATAGCTTGTACTATCTAAATTAAATACTTATGAGTTTTTAAATCATTTTTACCTTACTTAATTTCTAAATAACTATCTAAAACATAAAAGTTATAATAAATTATTCAAATTGACTTCAAGTTTTTAGATAGTAAGATAGAGGTAATAATTTTCATAATTTTAAGGGTTGATAGATACAAAGCTAAGCTAATAGCTAGTATTGTCAAAATAAAATAATTAGGAGTTTTTAAAAGAATTTTACTAAACTAAAAATCAAGTTTACTTAACATTTTTTTTCATTCACTTTATATAGTAAAATTTACTTCAATTTTTTTTTCATTCATTTTATATACACAGGGGGGGGGGGGGGGGAAATTAAATGGACACATAAAAATTTAGAGTAACTTCTGAACGATAAATTTTATGAAAATATTTTATTAGGGAGTCCTTAAAAACTGTATTCGCCCCCTTCACTGGTAAGAATATATAAAATCCTTTGTAATCAATAATCCATTTAATAATTTTTATTATTTTAGAAAGTATGAGTAGTTGGATAAGCTGAATTATATTTGGATGAATGAGGATAGATATATATTTTACCTTTTAAAATGAATGGAAAAAAAATCCACTTAAGAATTAAAATTTGGGGAAGATGATAATGAGTAAATTAATTAAGGTAAAAGTTGATTTATATATACAAATCCACTTTTTTAGTTTAATTAATGATTCGTTAGAGTTATTTAGGCAAAAAGTGGTTATGAATGAAATATCAATTCAATTATTTTTCTTCAGTAAAATAAATGAAATAAAATTCCACTTTAGAGGTAGAAAAATAAGAAGCTAAAAAAAAAACAATAGATTTATATTTATATGATTTATTTATTATCTTATTAAATAAAAAAATTTTGAATTTTCTATTTTAAAAGCAAATATTCTTTCTTATTAACAACTATTAATAAAATAAATTTTTTTTAATTTTATAATAATATTATATTAATCTATTTTAAAATTAATTTTTATTGATATTTTTGTGATTTTCAAAATTATGAGGAGAAATCATGATAATCATCAAAATTATAAGAAGAAAATAGAATGCTTTTCTATTTTTTTCTTTCATTCTTTTTGTAAGTAAAATTTTTATAGAATTTATTAGTTTTTTTAAATCTATAAATAGAATCTTATAAAAATGTTCATTTCTATTAATGATATAAGTATGAAATTTTATGAAAATATTTTTATTGAAAAAAGGAAATATTTATAAAAAAATTAGAATCCAAATTTATCCTTAATAAGTGATTTAATAAAAAATTAATTACCTATATCTGCAATCTAGTATGCTATTTCCTTGACTTAGAAAGAATTTATTCTTATTAATTAAAAAATATAGTCTTATGTTAATTAGCTTAGAGTTTTACTATTCTTATATGCCTAATTATTTATCATTCACTTTTTTTATTAATTTTTTTGATTATATGAATAAAATTAAGTCTAATTTAAAAACAATAATTAATTATTTTAAAAGTGCTAGCACTTTATAAAAAAATGATTGATTTTAACTGTAAATTTTTTAATAAATTATTAAAAGATTTATTTTATAAGTAATAAAAATCTAGTAATCAGAAATAAATAAAATATGGATACTATCTTTATTAGTTTATTAACAATTAAATCAAGAAGTAAGTAAACACAAAAAATACAGCAAGGTGTTGTAAGTATTTGATATTTATCTTCATTTATTTTGAAGAAGATTTTTAAACAATTTTTTTCCTAACTTACTTCTTTATGAACAATTTTTTAGATTAAAAATGTCTAATTTATTATTAAGGAAATCTTTTTTTCTTTTTCTCTTTTAATTATAATGAATTATTCAATGCCACACTTATAAAAAATGTGAATTAGATTATTAATTTAATAATTTATATTTCACTTTAAATTTGATCAAAATAGTTCAACTTCTATTTATATAATTAACAAAAAATTATTTTATTTAATTATTAATGTATTTTCTATTAATTCAAATTTAAAGTTTCTATTAATTAATTAATAATAATTTTAATTTTTTAATATAAATAGAAGAAATTAATTTTTAAGATCTTAAAATAATATGATTCATAAAATTTAATCATTTTATGATGAATAACTTACAATTTTAATTTTTAATTTATATACACATTAATTCTACTAATTAAACCTATTTTATATCTAATTTTCAATTTATTTTATTATAAGTAAAACAAATATTTTCTTTCCTTTTCTTTGAGTTTAATTATATTTTTAAATTTAACTATTTTAAAAGAAAATAAGGAATTAATTTCATTTTAATTTTTTCAAAATATTTTTTATTTATTTAAACATAAGAATGCAATAACTTAACTTAACCTTCCTGTAAATTTATACAGATTATTATATTATGTTTCATCATAAGGAAAATCTCTTTAAACAATAGTGGATTTAATTATTAATTGTTATTTTTAATAGGATAAATGAAAAAAACAAAAGAATTTCTCTCATAGAATTAGAAGATGGATATTTTTGCTTTCCTTAATTTATTTATTTATTAATATGATCGATTACTATTTTTAAATAGAAAATAGGTTATAGAGAATGACGTATTAAGAATATTTCAATTTGGGTTGGTTTTTATTTTCAATAAGAATTATGAGTAATTTTTACTCTCCTTCAATTTATTTTTAATGTAAACAACTTTTTAAATAATTATAACTATTAGAAATAAAGCAAAATAATGAATCAAGGATAGAAACAATAGATTATTTATTTATTTATTCATTTCCCTAGGATTTAAAAAATATAAGGAAGTTTGGTTGAAATTGAGATTAGAACATGAAGTAGATAGACCACTATTGTTAATTAAACTTAATAATTTATTTATTTTGTTATGCTTTTAATGTATATTAAATAATTTCTTTTAACTAAAGCAGTATAATTAGATAAGATAAGAAAAGAAGAAACAAATTAAGGAAAATAACTACGAAGAAGTAAATAATATATGACAACTAATCAATAAGAGTTAGTGGATGACCAATCATTTGATTCAATTCCATTAAAGAAGTAGCATGATAATAAAAACTAATTCAATGAAGGCATCAATATCAATAGCGATTAGCCATCTTAAGGTATATCTAGTCCTGCTAATCTAACGAAAAAACTCACTATTGAAAACTCACTATTAATCTTTAAAGTTAAGAATCAGAAGAGGAAGCAAGGTATGGTAGTCGCTAAAGTGCACTCAGTAGATAATAGTGGTAAATAAAATAACTTATTATCAGTACCATCATCGCCTCTATTCTTTAATGATGGAAAAAATAAATTATTTTCTGTAGATAATTACTGTTTTTAGTATTTTTAGTAGTAAAAGTTACAGAATGGAGAAGTTTCTAAAGAAAAGTCCAATGGAAATGAATAAGAATAAGATTTCTACTAAGAAATCCTAATCGAAGGTTGCTTAGTGAATATATTTGCATTAAAAAAATTAATCAATGTAAATTCTATGAAACTTAAATCTATCACAATAAGGAATTGCTTATTTTATGAGAACGATAAGTCTGTTTTGAAGGAGAAAATCAATATTAATAATAAAACGGCAAATGAGAATGAGAAGAAGAACGATAGTATAGAAGATAATATGAATTAAGAAGAATATTTGATTATTAATAATAATAACAATAAGATGTTGAGAGAAATTAATTTCGCATTTAAAATCAAGTCACTATAGTTACCTTTAATTGAAGCAATTAATATAGAATTACTTACTTCTACTATCAAGAATGAGAAACAATAGCAATAATATTAGCAAAGTAAGCAAAATACTACTCAAATTTAAGCAGATCAAAGACACTGAAGTAGCATCATAGAGAATTAATAATTACAAAAACCCTTAAAAACAGCTAATGAATTATCTACTTAATATGAATGTCATTTAGATAGCTCATTTGTAGATTTTTAATTAAAAATCTAACCTATATTAAAGGAGAAGTATGAAAAGTTTAAAAATTAGACAGAGCTAGTTAATCATATAGTATACGGAGATAGAAAAGGAAATGATTAAGTATAAAAGTGTATTAATGAAAATATCATCACTGATATTAATGAGCACATCTCTATATTCAACAAATTTATTAAAGGTTCCTTAATTAATAGGAACATTTTAATAATAAAAGAATACTCTTTAGAAGACCCACTGGCATTGGGAATGATCCAAAACGTGATTATTCAAAATAGAGAACACATTAAAACTGTTATATTCAAGGAAACAGGAACTATTAAGCATAATTAATTTTTGAAAATCTCTGATGCATTAATATCTATAGATAACCTTGAATCACTTGCATTCTTTGATGCACAACTAGAACAACAATCATATTCTATTTTAAAAGATATAGTAATAAGAGAATCAAGCCACTTGTTTTGTCTTTAAAAGAAATAAAAAAATCTACTCATCACCTTAAATAGATCTTCATTTGATATTACTGAATATTGGTACCAAGTTTTTGGTAAAGAAAAGGCCAAGGATAATAAAGATTTTAACCATGTGCCTTTAAAAACTGTATAGAAGCACTACTCATTTTATATACTTGAATCTAATGACGTATATGAATTTACTCCATATGAATTTTGTATTTAAGAACTACTATTTCCTAATCATAATTCCAATGAAATACTATAGCTAAAGTAGGATGATGTATTGAAGTATGATATAGGAAAATTAATTAAGGTACAAGATAAGTATCCTCATAATGTTAAATAAGAGATTTAAAAGTACTAAAATAATTAGATCTTAACTTATTCAGGTATAGTCGAAAAGATAATATTAAAGCATTTGTCTATTAAAACAAACTAGAAAAACCAAGGAGAACTAGAGGATGACATCAGAGTCCTATTTAGGCACTCTAGCTTCCACACTATCTAGGAAGCTAAGAAGTTGATTGAAGAAGTGGTTGACCCTATACTAAAAAGTATTCTATAGAAGGAGTGTCCCTTTTTAGAGTATGATAATCCACATGGATAATACTGTAGTTAATAAGATATGGATGATTTGTTTAAGCTTCAATAGGGACTCTTACTGTGTAATGATGTCACTGGGTATTTAGTTGGAGATTAGTTTATTAGCAACGGATATCCAATCAAGAGTTAAAGAGATAATAATTAAAGTGGAAATATTGATCTTAACGAAGATTCTGTAAAATAAATATTTTTAATGAAGGAAAATAATATTAAGACAAAAGGAATAAAATTATTCCTCTTTAATCATTATTTCTCCATTAGATAGGTTTAACAACAGGGAGAAAATTTGATTACTAAAGAAGTTTATAAGAAATTCACAACAGACGTGAGATAAGATGAACTATTTTATGAAAGAATGACTGTTTTGAGCTTTTTGAAAGAAATAATTCTGATTTGTGTATAAAATGATATATAGATTTAATTTATGTATTTAAGAAGAGAGTTTGATTAATTTTGGTAAAAACACATGAAAATACTTTTAGAGATCAAGGATGCTAGTATTAGGTGTTTAATTATTGACAATTCGGAAACATTCAGCTTTTCTTCAATTAATCCATATTTAAAGATTGAATAGCTAATTCTTAGAGAAATAAAGATTAATAAGGAGTCATTTAAGGGAGATTGCAACTTTGGTTTTGAAGCTATTACTTTTAATAATTGTGAAATTGAATTCTTCGATCTCACCTATTTCAAGAATCTCAAAAAATTAGAGTTAAAATACAAATAATTTGAAAAGGCCTAAGAGATAATCGAAAATCTATTAGGGTTAGAGTAGCTTAGCAGCAATATGAAATTGTTGTAGGATTCAATTACCAAGGAGTAATTGCTGATTAATATTTTCTTAGAAAAATAAGATTAGGAAGAATCAGTTGATGAAGTTAATTTGAGTAACAAATTTGTTTAATTCGTCGTAAGGCATTAAGGAAATATGAGATTTCTTATAGGTGGGATTTAAAAAAAAATCCTATAGTTTTTCTAAAAGGCTATGATAACAAGATTTACTGGCCATATGAATTATGATTTGCTAAGTAGATTCTATGGTATTAGCATGATTTCTCAGTCTAATTCAATTTCTATGTAAAAAGATAGTAAAAATGTTAACGATAGCTATGAGAGCCTTAAGGAGGATATATAGCTACATTAAATTAACCAGAATTGTTTAAACACTTAAAAAAATTCTATAGATGTAGCATGTGAAGAGATCTAAACCCTATACTCATAAAAGTATAAAATTGATAAATAGAAATATAGATATACTGATCATTATAAAGAATTTTTAGAGAATACATCTAGATGTTGCTTAGAAATTTTTAATAGCCCTTATCTACCTCATTGCTAAGATCTAAGCAGTATTCTAAAAGGACATGCAGGTGATTTTTGCCTATTCAAAACATCTATATTCCAATAGTGTTTCTAATTAAAGAGGGTGTAGGTCAAATTCTTTAAAAACCTCTTAGTTAATGAGCCAATTATATATGATTACAAAGAAATGGAATGCATTGAAGAGCTAGATTTTAGTAATAGCTTCATCTGTAATATTCTGTAAATCAAGTTAATAGACATCTTAACCAAGCTATCTCCTAAGTTAAGGGTATTAAGATTTAATGGTATGGAGATGGATGAAGAGACTAGAGTAAATAATTTCCGTTAACACTTTTCACCTCTTAAGAACTAGAATCTAAAGTAGTTATATTTATAGTATATTTCAATCTATGATATTTTACCCCTACTTGATGTTGTAGTGTAATTTTCAACTAACTTTTCTTTAGAAGTGCTTAAAATGAATTCAGATTTTAATAAAACTTATGAAGAAGAAAAGAATATTGAAATAATTTAATACGAAGCCAAAACAAATTAAATTCTTGAATAGAACAAACTTACCTTGTGTGTGTTGGGTATATAATTATTTACAAAAAATAATTATAGAGCTATAATGTAATGCATAAATCTTAAAAAATTAAAAATGAGGTGTTACTCACTTTTAATTAATGAATTGATAACAATACAGTCTCTGGAATCCATCACAGTAAATACAAAAAATCTAGACTCCCCCAACGAATAAATAGAGAATTTTATTAATGCTTGTATAAGGGAAAAGTCTCACTTATAGAGAATTAATTTGAAAATCTCAAAATATAAGAGTAAAACATACTATAGAGTTGAGGAAAGTGATATTTGCAATAAATCAAGAAGTAATTAATTCTAAATAATAAAAACCCCTGAATGCTCTTCAATTCAAAGTAATAGTTTTAAAATGATTGGATATTTTGACTTTACTAAAAAGAATTCAATAAAGGGATTGGAATTTCTTGGAAAATTGTATATTGATCATTATAAATTTGAACATTAAAACTATACATTCTTGAATGAGATCTTCGCAAAAAACAAATGTTTGTCTGTTCTGATATTTGATGAGAGTTGTAAACTAAAAAACGATTCTTTTGATAAGGTAGATTTTAGTAAGTTACCAAAATCTATAAAGTATCTAAGTTTTTCGGGAAACAAGGATCTCACCTCTCTAAGATTTTTAGATCCTCTTTATGAGGTGATTAATGAATATAGAAATATGGTTTTGAATATTGATCTTACAGGAATTACTGTTTCAAAAGTTTCCAAATACATGAAATATATAAAATATGTACATATTAACAGGCATATTGAGATGGTTTATCCTATCATTTAATATTTGTATCGAAACGACTAGGCTTAGTAAAATATCATAGCAGATTTAGTTCAGGTTGAATTTAATTACACGAGATTCAATGAATATGAGAATAAACTAATCCATAAGCTATTTCTTCAGAAGAAAATTAATTTAGAGGGGATATTATAAGAAGCTGGCCCGTTCATTATGTCTCCTTTAAAAGTTATATCTTCTTAAGTGGATTTCAGCAATACTGGCTTATAAGTGTATAATAAACAGAAACAAGATGACAGGTTCAATATGAGTGAGACTTTAGGAAACAAGTTTTTGCTTCTATTTTGTTCTTTACTCAAATAAAGTCATCAGTATGCTTTAGGGTATAGTAAATTCTATCATGATCCCTTCTTCTATATACAAAAGAGACTAATGGATTTTGATGAAACTAATGAATAGAACTTATTAGATCGTGAGCATCTCTTTTATGATTATTTATTACTGCTTGAATTACAACAAATATACAGATTAAAGTAAGTATATTTACCATTAACTTTAGAAGTATCCCATTCACATACGCTAAACAATTAAAAACTCAATACTAGAATAGATGAAATAACTATGATTGAGAATCTGAGTAAAATCCCTCCAAGTGAGATTATTATTGAAAATATGAGTATCTAATTCATAAAACCTTGGTATGTGATAAATTTTATATCCCCCTTAACATTCAAAACAACAATTTAAAATCTTGAATTAGATAAAATCTATAATAGCTCAATTGGTAATTATCTTACTTCTAGTTTAAGTAGAAATAATTTTTTGAAGAAGTTATTAAACCACACCCCTCAAAAATATAGATTTGATCAAACAGTTTAATTCTTAGCGTAGCATTTAGATGAATATATTAAAAAGAAATAGCATGTTTACCTATTGAGCCTATTCCCACTCTATATTTTCATCTGTATTTTTGGTGTTGTTTATTTTTCGCAACACTTTAATATCACGTGTGGAAATGGTATATCTTGGTCCTCCTATTATTTCTATTTTATATATGGAGTTTTTACTCTTTTGATAGAACTAATCATGTTTAAAAAATGTTTGAATTATATCTCTCATTTAGTTCCTTCACTAGAGATTGATTTGAAACCAGGTTTTATTATCTCTGTAATAAATTCAATAAAATAGTTTATTATAGATTCTACATGGATAAACCAATGGTACATGGGATACTTTTATACATTCATCTAAAGCTAGTTAACTAGATTTGACAATTTTACTAATGTAGCATTCTTGTACTCAACTTATTAATGTGAGAGTTATACCATTTTCTACATCTCACTAGTTTTTATCTCTATTCCATTATTGCATTCATTATATGAATTTATCCATGTCTCATTTAACCCAATAAAGAAGTATCAATTACCTACTACTTCATTAGACACTTATTATAGTATCTGTAATATCATAGAGTTCAAAGCAGTTGCTGATATTCTTGATCTTGTTTCTCCTTCAAATGTTATTTCAGTAGGTGGAAGAATGTTTAACTCTCGAATAGTCAGCAGCTTCATTCGAATTATAGGAGAAAGTATGCCCTTAGTCATTATCTAAATTTATAACTTATCTCAAAGTACTATGACTTCTTCATTAGTATTATCACTGTTATTATCTATTATTACATTTTTAACTTTATTGATAAATCTACTTACTATTACACCTTCTATACTAGATTAAGAAGATTTTATTAAACTCAATTAAAAGAAGAGACTAGACTAAGTAGTGGAGAAATATGAATAGCGACTTTAAACATATGAGAGTGAGTCATTTGCACTGAATTTCTATGACTATCTCAAATAACTGAGACTCAAATACTTACAAGAAAGGCAATAAGGAAATCTTAGCCTAGAGCTATTGAATAGTTATAATGAGAATATGGAATTTTTCAATAAACTATTTGATTCCCCAAAGGTCTTACTTCAAGAAGGGGAAAAATAAGTAGCATTAATTAAAGGTTAATCTGGTAAGTAATATAACTAATTAGAACAGAAATGATAAATTAAAAGTAATAGTATTTCATCCCACTATGCTCTTTGTTTTATGAAATTTTATTTTTTATGAATATATATCATTTTAGTTATCTATCCTATTTTCTAAATCGTTTTATTTTTTATTTTTTGAATATTTTAATATATTTTGTGGGTAAATTCTTATCATTCACAATAAATAATAAAATAAAAATTTTTATTAAGGATATTTTAGTTTTAATATTTTTATAATGTAGCAGATACAACCGCCTAATATAATCTTTTAAAATATAATATCATTCAAATTAATTTGCATAATAGAAAAGATGAATATTATATGTTTAGTAAGTGAATATTTTTATAAAAGTAATATTACTCAAAGTTCTAATTATAAAATTTATCTTTTTATTTTCTACCAATTTTGAAAATTCTTGAAATGAATTCCTATAGTCTCTAGTTTTTTTCTCACCCGAATTATTCTCATTCTCTCTGAAGGTTCTTATTTTAAGAGAGTTTCAGTATTTTTGATCATTATTAAACACTTAGATGTTATTATTTTATTCTTTTAATCTCATTTTTATGCATTATTGCTACTACCCAATAGGTTCTTCTCCAATAATAAATCTTCTTTATTATTGTTTTCTATTTTGGTGGGTGAAGCGGATTATTAATATTTTATTAAGCTGAGTACTGCTGGTGTTCCTTTTAATAATTATTAATATTATTACATAAATTATGATCAATATTTATCAGCAGTTTGTAAATTAAGAAGATTCTAATAGATAATAGATTTTTAAAGTGGGTGTTTTTAGTACCCTTAAGATAGCACTATATTTCAATTAATAATTCTAAGATTAATTCTACTATAATCTAACTAATTCATACCCAAACCTTATACTGTAATATGGAAAACCCCTGGCTTTCCTCAAATTTTTGACAGAGAGAATCCATGTAGTATTAAATATTTTAGTTGCTAATGTTCCTAACATTATCCAATTTTAACAAACCTAAAATATGCTAAATATGTTTAATATCATTAAAACTATTTTTTTTAATTATTAAATTTCATTCCCTTGTTGACTAGCTAGC
Organism: Tetrahymena borealis; assembly: GCA_000260095.1. Taxonomy (NCBI): domain Eukaryota; phylum Ciliophora; class Oligohymenophorea; order Hymenostomatida; family Tetrahymenidae; genus Tetrahymena; species Tetrahymena borealis. The sequence continues at coordinate 794,748 of JH651252.1, read as the reverse complement.
TACTATCTTCTTATTTAATCTTTACAATTCATTTTTAATATCATAATTAAATCCATCTCATTAACCAACAAAAAAGTAGAAGAAAAGGATTTTAAAAGAAAAAATTATTAATCAAACTCTCTTCACTTTTAGTTTATTTTTTTCATAATATCTGAATTAGATGAGATTAAAATAAATTATAAAAATTTCAATTATTTTATTAATGATTTCTTTCATTAATAATGAGTAAATTTAACTAATACTATATTTAATCAATTGATCAAATTAATTTAAATATTAACTACTTCTACAACAATAATTATAAATATTAATTATTTAACATACAGTAATAGATTATTTTAAAAATAAATTAAAAAAGAGATTAATTCCATAATAATATTTATTAATTTGTTCTAATTCTAAAAATAATTTATGTTTCTTAAAATTCTGGCCACTAATTAGTAAATAAATATAATATTTATTTATATTACTGTAGTTTCTCTTTAATTAATTAAGGACTAATTCAAAATAATTTTCCTAAATTTCTGTTCTAATGAATTATCTAAAATAAACATTTTTACTTTTAAATTTACTAAATAAACATATAATTATAAGGTATTAAATATATGTATTTATTTTTATTATTTTCCTATTAATTTCATTATGAAAATAAAATATATTCCAAGATTTTACAATTTATTCTTTTGATATTTATTCAAATGATTTAGACACAAATGAAAGAAAAGAGTCATGATCTAATTTTGTAGATTATTAATTTATTTTTTAAGAATCAGTTTTATCTAATAAATTCTGTTCATACAAATTTTTATAATTATTTTTAATTAATTTATTGACACTTATGTCTAGAGGTTACAGTTTATCTGTACTATTAGTTGGTAATAGCTCTAAATCATAATTAATTTTTTTTAAGTCTTCTTTAAATGTTTCATAATCATGCACTTTATGATTATCAATCAATAATAAACCTTTTTTATTCTAATCTTTTGATTTTGAATATTCAGTTAGAATATCTAATACCCATATTTTAAATAATTTTTTAGTATAATAAGAACCCTCACCTCTGTAGGTGATTTTAATATTACCAGGTATTTTCTCTTTAAACACTTTCTTTATTCCTTTGGAAGGCCATATCATGTGCAATATGAGCTTTTCGCCTGTAAGTGAAATCCCAACACCTAGTGTGAATGATTGTTTATTTCCCATTCCAGAAGTGGCTACCTATATCTACTTTTGACCTATTTGATTTATGGTATAATTACTAAACTCTTCTTTTCGAAGACTAGTTTCGTCAAAGTTAATTATATGCCTTTTATGGTAGATATCATTGTTTATAATAGACTTCATCTTATTAATAAAATTATTAATTACTTTTTCATCTAAACAAACGACTTTTAAAGAAGTAATTCTTCGTATCACGAAATTATTCCTCTGTAAAAATTTTCTGATGAATCCATTGCTCACTTTAATATTAAGTTTGAGCTCTCTGGCTTTCTTCTCACCAGCTAACTAAACTCTTTTTGTTGAGCAAGGTAACTTATTGTTTCTAGCATCATTAATATATTAAATTAAATAATTTTCTAGTTCTTACGATGAGATATTTCTTCCTTTATTTTTAACTGTATCTGTCCCATATGTTTTCCATTTCCATAGTAGATTGGAGTCAATACATAAAATATTTGAAATTTCTTCAATACTATAATACTTACAAAGCTGAAGGATTTTATTTTTCTCATCTTAAGTGTAACAGTTTCTTTTCTGATCTTTCTCTTCATATTTTTGTTTTATTTTCAAAACATCTTTAACTACTTATTCTTATTCTAAAGAAGAGCACCTAAGAATTTCTAATGCATTTTACTTTGATTGTTAAGTTTTTTAATTTCTATTGGAGTTCGCTTAGATACATCTATAAATTCTTCTCATCTTGCTGTTCTTCTATCATCTAATTATCATTATTATTATTTTGCTCTTCATCAAATTCTTCAATGATATCTAAATCTGCAAGTGTAACAATTTCATTTAGAAGAAAATGTTTCTGAGTTAGAATCACTCTCATCAAATTAGAAATTATTATAATTTTACAATTTTTTAATTTCTAATCCTACATGCTTTTAAGGAAAAGGAATTCCTCCACTGAGTATAAATTCTTCATAATTAGCTTCATCATAGAATTGCATATGTTTTAAAAATGAAAGAAATTATAATTCACTGTCAGAAAGTAAATTAAATTAATAGTCTTCAATTTGGGTTTTTTCCTCTTCCATTGTAATTTTATCCTTAATTATTTAATTAAACTAATCAAAATTATATTTAGTGTATAAATTATTCATTAAAAAGGTAATACAAAAAATAAATTTATCAATTAATTTTGGTTTTTAACAATTTTATGAAAATATTTTATTTGAGAGTGCTTAAAAACTGTATTCGCCCTCATCACTGGTAAGAATATATAAAAGTCCTTTGTAATCAATAATCCATTTAATAATTATATATTATCTTAGAAAATATGAGTTGTTGGATATCTTATAAAAATGTTCATTTCTACTAATGATATAAGTTATTATTTTATGTATATATTTTTATTGAAATGAGGAAATATTATAAATAAAAATTATAATCTTAATTTATCCTCAATATAACAATTTAATTAACAATTAATTACAGATATCTGCAATCTAGTATGCTACTTCCTTGGCTTAGAAAGAATTTCTTCTTAATAATTAAATAATTTAGTCTAATATTAATTAGCTTAGAGTGTTATTTTTCTTATATGCCTAATTAGTTATCATACTCTTTTTTTTATCAATTTTTTTAATTAATGAATAAAATTAAGTCTAATCTAAAAATAATAATGAAATACTGTCAAAGGGTTAGCAGTAATAAAAAATTATTACTTTTAAAAATCAATTTTTATTCAAGTTTTTAGAAAGTAAAATGGTGGATTTCATTTTAATAATTTTAAGAGTTGATAGATACTTAGTTAAGCTAATTGTTTGTACTGTCTACCTAAAATATTTATGAGTTATTAAATAAATATTACCTTACTTAAATTTTAAATAACTATCTAAAATCTATGAGATGAAATATAATCAAATCTAATTTACTTCAAGTTTTTAGATAGTAGAATGGAGGTATTATTTTTAATATTTTTAAGGGTTGATAGATACTAAGCTAAGCTAATAGTATGAACTGTCTAACTAAAATAGTAAGGAGTTTTTAAAAATATTATAACATACTTAAAATCAAACTTAACTATCTAAAAAATATGAGATATAATATAGGATATTTATATATAATGATAATCTATCAAAGTAAAATAAATGATCTTTAAATAAAACTAGAGTGTTTAAAGGGTTATTTAAAATGCTAGATACCTTCCATTCTTACTTTATTAATCAATTTTAATTATAAAAAGATTTTAATTCTTAACAAAATTGGTAAAATCTGTGAAATTCTTTTTAATTTATATGATTATTTAATTAATCTTATTAATAAAATATTCAGAAAATTATCTTGTTACTCTATTAGAAATAAGATAATTTTTACCATATTGTGAGTGACACTTACATAGATAGATTGAAATCAATTAATATTATAAATTAGAAAATATCTATGAAAAATATAAATTCATGTAGTTTAATATCAAATTATTTTACTGTTTTATTATTGATATAAATTTTATATATATTTATATAATTCAACAAATGATCATATTATTATTCTGAGATATTAGAAGATCATATGAAATTACTAAATTAATGCTCTTCCTTTTCAGCAATAAAAACGGATTATAATATTGCATCAAAGCCTACATAGTATGTTTCAAAGATAGAAAAACCAAGAGTGATGGCTTGGTTTGAGTCAAGATCTATAGATGAAGGTCTAATCATCAATTAGTATTGGCCATTATCAAGTTTCCTAGTGTATTAAGAAGGTTTAATAGTAATAGGATATTAGGTATCATTCTTTTAAATAAAAGTAATTGTAAAAGATTAGAGTTTTTCAATCGAAGGTAACAAAACTTTATATTATTAGTTTTCAAAATAAGAATACTAAACACCTTATTTTTACAATATTGACAGGATATTATTAAAAGCTTCTTAAGAAAATAGATAAAAAGGTTCTGTTGAAAATGCAACACCATTTGGACAATCTAATTAATCTCCAAAGAATTTTAAATCTCCTTAAGAATAGGTATGGTAAGTATTAAAACTTCCTTTATTTGATAATCCAACAATCTAAGCACCCTTCTTAATCAAAGATTTGTTAGGAGCTCCAATATTTACTTCACCAATGAAGCCTTTTTAATATTTTTAACTATCTAAGCTGAAGTATACTCTGCTTTCTGTAATTTATTTAGCTTTGAAAAGTTATTAAAGTGCACTATAGGAACCTTCAATTTAATTATCCCATCCAAAACAAATTACATTTTTATTATCTGAATAGTCAGGAACAGTGTAGGTGAGTTAGAATAAATATTCTCCAAAACCAAGTTGAAAGGGTGCAGTTTAATCATCTCCAACAGTATATGTGCTCCTACCTATTTTTTTAATGCCACAAACTTCAGGATGAGCATCTTTGCTGATGATATTAGTGCAGTAGCTTAAAGAAGGAAAAGCATCAATAGGACAGAGTTTAAGACCGTATTCTACAGAGAATATTAGTTATCCTTCCTGATTTAATTTCAATGGAATTGTTATATTTTAGGAATATACACAACCCAGAATAGTCAATGAAATAATTATTAGGCCTGTAGACAACTTTTGGAAGCTCATTCTTTATTCTTTTAGATTTCCAATTTTTTGATTATATTTTTTTATATTGTATTCTTGTTTTAGAAACTAACTTTTGAAGATTAGTTTTGAGAAAGATAGTAAGATTTATAGTTTTATTAAATATTAAATAATCAAATATTATATTTAATCTAATAAAATTCAAAGAATTTATCATTATTTTTTTACTCATTGTTATTGCAGAATATTAATTAAATAAATGATTTCTTTTAAATGATTCACTTTGTGTTAACATAAAGTTAATTATTAAGGTATTATTGTAAATTATTTAAATCACAGATTGTGTCTTCTTAATTTCTCAGTAGGATGCCCTATTATTTTTTTTATTCTTCCTATTATTAATTACTTACGAATTAATTTCTACACTATAGACAATATTCGACTTTACTCAAAACTCTTTTATATATTTTGGCTTAGATCTACCAGAATTCACTAGTTGAAAATAAATCATTACTTTAATAATAAATTAAAAATGTAATGAGTTTTAATTATGAATTTCCGATGAAATATATTTTTATTTAAATTACCACTTTTTAATTTAAAGTGACTCGCGCCTTATTAGATAATTTGATTGTTATTATTTTTCAATACTGTTTTAGTTATTATACTATATTATATAAAAAACTTTTGTTAGTTAAATTTAATTGCATTAAATGACATATTTAAAATTTAGATTAAAATATTTTTTATTACTTCTTAAAAAGCTTAAAGATTTATTTTTCTCCAAATAACTATTTCTTAGTAAGAATATATAAAAGTCCTTTGTAATCAATTCCCATTTAATAATTTTTTATTATCTTAGAAAATATGAGTTGTTGAATGATTTATGGAAAAAATAAAATTTTAAAAATTGATTTTTAAAGGTAAATGAATGAAGATAGATATATATTTTATCTTTTAAAATGAATGGAAAAAAAATCCGCTTAAGAATTAAAATTTGGGGAAGATGATAATGAATAAATTAATTAAGGTAAAAGTTGATTTATATATACAAATCCACTTGTTTAGTTTAATTAATTATTCATTAAATTATCTTACTTATTAATGCAAAAAGTGGTTATGGATGAGATATCAATTGAATTAATTTTCTTAAATAAAATAAATGAAAAAAAATTACACTTTAGAGGTTGAAAAATACAAACCTAAAAAAAAAAGCAATAGATTTATATTTACATGATTTATTTATTATCTAATTAAAAAAATAAATTTTCAATTTTCTATTTTAAAAGCAAATATTCTTTCTTTAAATAACTATGAATAAAATTACTTTTTTTAATTTTATAATAATATTATAGTAATCTATTTTAAAGTTAATTTTTATTGATATTTTTGTGATTTTCAAAATTATGAGGAGAAATCGTGATAATCATCAAAATTATAAGAAGAAAATAGAATGCTTTTCTATGCTTTTTTTCATTCTTTTTGTATGTAAAATATTTATAGAATTTATTAGTTTTTTAAATTTATAAATAGAATCTTATAAAAATGTACATTTCTATTAATGATATAAGTATGTTATTCTATGAAAATATTTTGATTGAAAAAAGGAAATATTTATAAAAAAATTATAATCTTAATTTATCCTTAATAAGTGATTTAATTAATAATTAATTACCCATATCTGCAATCTAGTATGCTACTTCCTTGACTTAGAAAGAATTTATTCTTAATAATTAAAAAATATAGTCTTTTATTAATTAGCTTAGAGTTTTACTATTCTTATATGCCTAATTATTTATCATTCACTTTTTTTATTAATTTTTTTTATTATATGAATAAAATTAAGTCTAATTTAAAAACAATAATTAATTATTTTAAAAGTGCTAGCACTTTATAAAAAAATGATTGATTTTAATTTAACTGTAAATTTTTTAATAAATTATAAAAGGATTTATTTTATAAATAATAAAAATCTAGTAATCAGAAATAAATAAAATATGTCTACTATCTTTATTAGTTTAATAATAATTAAATCCAGAAGTAAATAAACACAAAAAATACAGCAAAGTGTTGTAAGTATTTGATATGTATCTTCATTTATTTTTAAGAAGATTTTTAAATAATTTTTTTCCTAACTTACTTATCTATGAACAATTTTCTAGATTAAAAATGTCTAATTTATTATTAAGTGAGATAAGGAACATCGGGATTTTCAGTATCAGTACTAAATAAGGGGCTCTAAACATTTTTATTTTGGAGCCCCTACATCACCGAGTGATTAATCCATGTTTGGATCACTCTTTTTTAATTGATTTTAATTAATTAATTTATAAATTTTTATAATTGGGGGGGAATAAAGAAGATATATTTTAAAAAATTTAGTATCTAAAAATTTATTATATACATTTTGATTATATATTTATTAATAAGGAATGATAAGTATTAACCCTACCCAATATTTTAAAATATAAAATAATATTACAAATATAAAACAAGTAATGGTGAAAACAATCTGATAAATAAAAATCTAGATAATAGAAAAAATTTTAATTGAAGTAAATAAATATTTATAGTAAAAGAATCAAAAAATAATATCTAAAAAGAATAGATAAAAGATATAAATTCATAAAATATAAAATTTTAGAAAACAAAGTGCATAGTGGGATAAAATGTTAATTACTTTAATTTATCATTTCTCTTCTAATTAGTTATATTATTTTCCATGTTAACCTTTAATTAATGCTTCTTAATTTTCTTCTTCCTGAAGTAGGACCTTTGTTGAATGAAACAACTTATCAAAAAATTTCAAGTTCGCATTATAACTATTAAAAAGCTCTAAGCTAATGTTACCTGATTGCCTTTCTTGTAAATATTTGAGTCTCAATTATCTGAGATGGTCATAGAAATTAAGTGCAAATGACTCTCTCTCATATGTTTAAAGTCTCTATTCATATTTCTCCACAACTTAGTCTTGACTCTTCTTTTAATTGAGTTTAATAAAATCTTCTTAATCCAGTATTGAAGGTGTAATAGTTAGTAGATTTATCAATAAAGTTAAAAATGTGATAATAGATAATAACAGTGATAAAACTAATGAAGAAGTCATAGTACTTTGAGATAAGTTATAAATTTAGATAATGACTAAGGGCATACTCTCACCTATAATTCGAATGAAACTGCTTACTATTCTAGAGTTAAACATTCTTCCACCTACTGAGATAATATTTGAAGGAGAAACAAGATCAAGAACATCAGCAACTGCTTTGAACTCTATGATATTACAGATACTATAATAAGTGTCTAATGAAGCAGTAGGTAATTGATACTTCTTTGCTGTGTTAAATGAGACATGGATAAATTCATATAATGAATGCAAAAATGGAATAGAGATAAAGCATAGTGAGATGTAGAAAATGGTATAACTCTAGCATTAATATGTTGAGTACAAGAATGCTACATTCGTAAAATTGTCAAATCTAGTTAACTAGCTTTAGATGAATGTAAAAAAGTATCCGATAAACCATTAGTTTATCCATGTAGAATCTATTATAAATTGTTTTATTGAATTTATTATAGAGATAATCAAACCTGGCTTCAAATCAATCTCTAGTGAAGGAACTAAATGAGAGATATAATTTAAACATTTTTTAAACATCATTAGTTCTATCAAAAGAGTAAAAATTCCATATATCAGATAGAAATAATATGAGGACCAAGATATTCCATTTCCACATGTGATATCAAAGTATAGTGAAAAATAAATTACCCCAAAAATACAGATGAAAATATATAGTGGGAATAGGCTCAATAAGTAAATATGTTATTTCTCAAAAATATATTCATCAAAATGTTGTGCTAACAAGTAAACAGTTTCATCAAATCTATATTTTTGAGGGGTATGGTTTAATAGTTTCTTCAAAAAATTATTTCTACTTAAACTAGAAGTAAGATAATTACCAATTGAACTATTATAGATTTTATCTAATTCAAGATTTTAAATGGTTGTTTTAAATGTTAAGGGGGATATAAAATTTATCACATACCAAGGTTTTATGAATTAGATACTCATATTATCAATAATAATCTCGCTGGGAGGGATTTTACTCAGATTCTCAATCATAGTCATTTCATCTATTCTTGTATTGAGTTTTTTATTGTTTAACGTTTTAGAATGGGATACTTCTAGAGTTAATGGCAAATATACTAGCTTTAATTTTTATTTATGTAGTAATTCTAGCAGTAATAAATAATCATAAAAGAGATGCTCGTGATCAGACAAGTATTATTCATTATCTTCATAAAAATTATCTAATCTCTTTTGTATATAGAAAAAGGGATCATGATAGACTTTACTATACCCTAAAGCATACTAATGACTTTATTTGAGTAAACAACAAAATAGAAGTAAATACTTGTTTCCTAAAGTCTATTCCATTTTGAACCTGGGATCTTATTTCTATTTATAATACACTTCCAAGCCAGTATTGCAAAAATCCACTTAAGATGATATAACTTTTAAAGGAGACATAATGAATGGGTCAATATTTTATAATTTCCCTTCCAAATTAACTTTTTACTAAAGAAATAGCTAGAAGAGTAGCTTTTTCTCATATTTATTCATAAGTATATCATTAAGTGCAGCCTGGGCCAAATCTGCTATGATATTTTACTAAGCCTAGTTGTTTCGATACTAATATTAAATCATAGGATAAACCTCCTCAATTTACCAGCTAATTATTACTTATTTTAAATATTACATGTACTTATAAACTTTAGAGACAGTAATTCCTGTATCGCTGATATCCAAAACCAAATTTCGATATTCATTTATAACCTCATAAAGAGGATTCAAAAATTCTATAGAAGTGAGATCTTAAAGCCCTGAAAAGCTTAAATACTCTATTGATTTAGGTAACCTACTAAAATCTACCTAATCAAATGAATTGTTTTTTACTTTAGAACATTTATCAAATGAAAGAACAGACAAACAATCTTTGTTTACTCTGAAGATCTCATTCAAGAATGAAAAATTTTTATATTCAAAATGGTAATCATCAATATACAATTTTTGAAGAAATTCCAATCCTTTTATTGAATTATCTTTCGTAAAGTCAAAATAATCCAACTTATTAAAACTATTACTTTGAATTGAAAAGCATTTGGGGGTTTATATCACTTAGAATTAATTACTGCTTAAATTATTGCAAAAATCGCTCTCCTCTACTCTATAATACGTCTTACTCTCTTATCCCTAGATATTCAAATTAATTCTCTGTAGGTGAGACTTTTCCCTTATACAAGCATTAATAAAACTCTCTATTTCTTCTTAGGGGGAATCTAGATCTTATGTATATACTGTGATGGATCTCAGCGACTATATTGTTATCAAATCAATAATCTATAGCGAGAAACAATAAATTATTAATTCTTCAAGATTTTCACACTACATTATAGCTCTGTGATTATCTTTTGTAAATACTTATATACCTAAAACACTTAAAGTAAGCTTGTTCTATTCAAGAATTTAATTTGTTTTGGCTTCGTATTAAATTATGTCTACATTATTTTCTTCTTCATTAATTTTCTTATAATTTGTATTGATCTTAAGTATTTCTAAAGAAAAGCTAGCCTGAGACTATATTACAACCTCAAGTAGTGGTAAAATATCACAGATTGAAATATTCTATAAATATAACTACTTTAGATTCTAGTTCTTTAGAGGTGAAAAGTATAGGTGGAAATTATTTATTCTAGTCTCTTCATCCATCTCCATACCATTAAATCCTAATACCCGTAGCTAAGGAGATAGCTGGGTTAAGATGTCTAACAACTTGATCTGTAGAATATTACAGATGAAGCTTTTGCTAAAATCTAGCTCTTATAATCTTTCCATTTCTTTGTAATCATATATAATAGGCTCATTAACCAAGAGGTTACCAAAGAATTTGACCTCTACCCTCTTTAGTTAGAAACACTATTGGAATATAGATGTTCTGAATAGACAAAAATCACTTGTATGATCTTTCAGAATACTACTTAGGTATAAGCAAGTAGGTTGACTATGCACAGAAGTCTGGGCTTACCAAGGACTATTTAGATACATCTAACAACATTTAGGCATATGCTTTAGGAACTCTTACATCTACTCTGTAAATGTATTTTCGTGCTAATCAATTTAATAATTTGATGTATATAAGGCTTTGACCTCTTCACAAACTATATCTGTAGGATTTTTTTCTGTGTTTATGAAATTATCGTTAATTTACTGTAGCTATATATCCTCCTTAAATCTCTCATAACTATTGCTAACTTTTCTATTATCCTTTTGAATGTAAATTTAATTTTACTGGGAGATCATCCGAATACCATAAAATCTACATAGCAAATCTTGATTCAGAGAGCTTGTAAATCTTGTTTTCATTGCCTGCAAGAAATACTATAGAATGTTTTCTTAAATCCCACCTATTAAAAATCTCATCCTTCCTTAATGCTTCACTACCAATTTAGCAAAATCATTCTTCAAATTAACTTGATTGGTTGATTCCTCATTACCATCTTTTTATAGGAAAATATTAATCAATAAACAATCCTTGGTAGTCGAATCCTATAATAATTTCATATTGTTACTAAGTTACTCTAATTCTAATAGATTCCTGATAACTCCTTAGACTTTATCAAATTATTGTTACAACTCTAATTTTTTCAGATTCTTAAATTAGGTGATATCAAAGAATTCAATTTCACTATCTTTAATAGTAATATCCTTATAACCAAGGTTGCAATCACCCTTAAACGACTCCATATTAATATTTATTTCTGTTAGATATAGTTATTCAATCTTTAAATTTGGATTAATTGAAGAGAAACTAAAAGATTCTGAATGATGAATATTTAAACACTTGAAACTAGCTTACTTCATCTCTTCAAATATGCTCCTGTGTGTTTACCAAAATGAATCAAACTGACTACCTTAATATATAATATAAATCTATATATCATTTTCTACACACATAAGAATAATCTCTTTCAAAAAGCTCAAGAATGTTTTCTTCTTGTAAATTGATGAAAAATCTAATTTGTCCATTGTATCTTCTGAATAAATTTATTTGCTAATATAATATTCTCCCTGTTGTAAAACTTATACAACTAAAAAATTGTGATCTAAAAATAGTAATTTTATTTCTTTTATCTCAAAATTATCTTCCTTTTGAAAAAATATTTATTTTACTGAATTATCACTGAGAATTTGTTTATTTTTATTTATTCCTCTATAATTAATTTTCTTTCTTTTACTCTTGATTGGGTATCCATTACTAATAAACTAATCTCCAACTAAATAACCTGTGATATTATTGCTTAGTAAGAGTCCTTATTGAATCATAAATAAATTATCCATATCTTATTAACTACAGAATTATCCATGTGGATTATCATACTCTAAAAAGGGACACTCCTTCATTAGATTATTTTTTAGTACAGGGTCTTTCACTTCTTCAATTAATTTCTTCGCTTCTACAATAGAGTAGAAGCTAGAGTGCCTAAATAGTTCTCTTATGTCATCCTCAAGTTCTTACTGATTTTTCAAATTTTTTTTAATTGATAATTGTTTTTTTATTATCATTTCGACTATACCTGAATAAGTTAAGATCTAATTATTCTAATACTTTTAAATCTCTTATTTAATTTTATGAGGATACTTATCTTGCACCTTAATTAATTTTCCAATATCATACTTCAATAGATCATCCTACTTTAGCTATAGTATGTCATTGGAATTGTGATTAGGAAATAGTAGTTCTTAAATACAAAATTCATATGGAGTAAATTCATAGATATCATTGCAATCTAGTATATAAAATGAGTAGTGCTTTTATACAGTTTTTAAAGGCACATTACTAAAATCTTAATTATCATTTGCTTATTCTTTACCAAAAACTTAGTACCAATATTCAGTGATATCAAACGAAGATCTATTTAAGGTGATCAGTAGATTTTTTTATTTCTTGCAAAGACAGAACAAGTGATTTGATTACCTAATTATTATATCTTTTAAAATTGAATATGATTGCTATTCTAGTTGAGCATCAAAGAATGCAATTGATTCAAGGTTATCAATAGATATTAATGCATCAAAGATTTTCAAAAATTAAGTATGCTTAATTGTTCCTGTTTCCTTGAAAATGACAGTTTTAATTAACTCTCTATTTTGAATAATCATGTTTTGGATCATTTCCAATGCTAATGGGTCTTCTAAAGAGTATTCTTTTATTATTAAAATGTTGTTATTGATTAATGCACCTTTAATAAATTTGTTGAATGTAGCGATGTGCTCATTAATATTGGTTATGATATTTTCATTAATATACTTTTATACTGAATCCTTTCCTTATCTATCTCCATATACTATATGATTAACTAGCTCTGTCTAAGTTTTAAACTTTTCATACTTCTCAATTAATATAGGTTAAATTTTTAATTAAAAATCTATAAATGGGCTATCTAAAAGACATTCATATTTAGTAGCTAATTCTTCAGCTGTTATTAAGGGTTTTTGTAATTCTTAATTCTGTATGATGCTACTTCTTCTTTGAACTGCTTAAGTTTGAGTAGCCAATTTCTAATTTTGCTTACCTTGCTACTCTTATTGCTATAGTTTCTCATTCTTAATAGTAGAAGTAAGCAATTCTATTTTTATATCTTCAATTAAAGGTAATTATAGAGATTTGATTTTAAATGCAAAGTTAATTTCTCTCAACATCTTATTGTTATTATTATTAATAATCAAATATTTATCTTAATTCGTATTTTTTTCTATGCCATCGTTCTTCTTCTCTCTCTGAACATTTGCCGTTATATTATTATTATTAATTTTCTCCTTCAAAACAGACTTATCGTTCTCATAAAATAAGCAATTCCTAATTTTGAGAGATTTAAGTTTCATAGAATTTAAATTGATTAATTTTTTTAATGCAAATATATTCACTAAACAACCTTCAATTAAGATTTCTTAGTAGAAATCTTCTTCTTATTCATTTTAATTGGATTTTTCTTTAGAAACTTCTCCCAAATGAAACTTCTACTTCTACTATTAGAAATACTAAGAATAGTAATTATCAACAGAAAATACATTCTTTTTTCCATCATTAAAGAATGGAGGCGATGATGATACTGATAATAAGTTATTTTATTTGCCACTATTATCTTCTGAGTGCACTTTAGCGATTACCATTCCCTACTGCCTCTTCTGATTCTTTACTTTAGAGATTAATAGTGAGTTTTCAATAGAGAGTATTTTCGTTTGATTAGTAGGACTAGATATACCTTAAGATGGCTAATCGCAATTGATATCGATGTGATTATTGAATTAGTTTTTATTATCTTTCTACTTCTTTAATGGAATTGAATCAAATGATTGATCATCCACTAACTTCTATTGATTACTTATCATATATAGCTTTACTTCTTGTTGTTATTTATTTAGTTTCTTTCTTCTTTTTTTTATCTAATCTAATTATACTGCTTTAACTAAAAGAAATTATTTAATATACATTAAAAAATAACAAATTTAATAATTTGTTAAGACTAATTAACAGTAGTGGTCTATCTACTTCATGTATTAATCTTATTTCTTCCAAACTTCCTTGTTTTTTTAAATCCTGGGGAAATGATTATTTAAATAGTCTAATGTTATTTTCCTTGATTCATTTTTTTGTTTAATTTCTAATAGTTATAATTATTTAAAAAATTGTATGACATTACAAATAAATTGAAGGAGAGTAAAAATAATTCATAATTGTTATTGAAAATAAAAACCCAATCTGAACTATTCTTATTACGTCATTCAATATAATCTATTTTCTATTTTTAAAAATAATAATAGATTATATTAATAAATAAAGGAAGGTCGTTCTTCTAATACTATGAGAAAAATTCTTTTGTTTTTTTTAATTTATCCTTTTAAAAATAACAATTAAAACCCACTATTTTTAAATAGAATTTCCTTATAAAGAAGCATAATTTTATTTAATTTTTTCCATTTATAATTCAGCTTTTTCAACAACTCATATTTTCTATGATAATAAAAAAATTCTTAAGGGAATTTTTGATTTCAAAGGATTTATTTAAATATACTTTCTAAGAAATAGTTATTTGTAAAAAAATAAATTTTTAAACTTTCTAAGAAGTAATAAAAATATTTTAATCTAATTTTTAATTCTAACATTTACTGCAATTAAATTTAACTTAATACAAGTTTATAATATAAACGTAATATCATTATATAGTCAAAACAAAAATTATTTATTATTGATACTTTCTTAGTGAAAACTTCAATATGTAACAAATTGTAATTCTAATTTATATAAGTAGGAAAAAATATTTTAATAAAGTAAAATTTTAAATCAAATTGGTTATCTTTTAAAAGAATTTTTTGAAAATTTGTTTAAAATGGTGATCTATTTTAAGAGGGTAAATTTAGCGAAATTATATGCTAAATAATTTTAAATTTATAATAAACGGAAATTAAAAAACATACAATAATAATTTACCTATCAACACAATAAAATATTAATTATTTATTTGATGCAGAATAGAAAAGATGAATATAATATGATAAGGTCCAGATAGTGTTTATTTTGAAAATAGATGATTTCTTTCATATATATTAATAAAAGTAAGGGTGCTTATAGTACAAATTATAGACTTTGGCATTTTATTATCCACCATTTTAAGTATTCTTTAATTCTATTCCTACAGTCTAAAGCTCTCTTCTCACTTCGAAGATACTCTTTCTCTCTGAAGGATCTTATTTTATAAGTGTTTCGGCAATATTTTTGATCATTTTTAATTTATCTTTCTCCTTCTATCCAGAAACCTTTTAATCAAATTTACTAAGAAGGAAAATAATAATTTTACCAAAAGAAAACATATCAGACTTTGTTGAATATGAGGATTAGTTACAAACTTCTGGTGCTTAGAATGCAGGTTAAGCACCCATCCATGATTAAAAGTTAGTAATTGTTTAACGATCAGCTTTTACCATTCCTAGATCTCCAATGAAAAACTCATTTTTTTTACTTTTGTACAAGATATTAGGAGGTCTTAAATCACGATGCACATCACCGTTACTGTGCATCACATAGAGTCCTTAGGCAATATCTACAATAAATTATTCAATTTCAGCTAATGTAATAGATTTGCTTCCCTTTTAATTAAACCATTAATTTAAATCCATATCACATAATTCAGTCAATATCCAATTCTGATTACTGTTCAATTAATGGATCTCTCCTTCGTATCTTAAGATATTTTTATGGTTATACATCAGTAGGGCAGCAGTTTCACTAGTAAAATCTTTATTTGTTTAAGATTTTTTAATACAATATTTTCTCTTAGTTAGTAGGTTCATGGCAACATAAATCTTTCCTTAACTTCCTCCACCTAGTTTTTTAAGCCGTATAAAAATATTTTTTTTATATTTCTCCTTTTTCTTCTCTTCTTCTTCTGGTATACTTTCAGGATTAAGCTATTCTGTGGTTAGATGTGAAGGTGAACTATACACAACTCCCACTTAGTAGTCAAAACGATGACTTAATTTTAGCTATTCCAGTTATTGTAGTAGCTCAAGAATTTCTTTACTAAGTTTAATTCCCTGAGAGATAGATACACCAGCTGATATAACATCTAAACCAATAGACACTGCTGTTCCTGCTCCGGGTACCGTCGATGTAACAGCAGAAGCTAAACCTAGACTTGCTTGTAAATATTACCCTTTCCACAAATCTTTAGCTACAAATGGAATCTTAACGAAAAATCCAATTACAGGTATCTTCGACGACACAGATTTTGTGGCTTATTTAGTTGCAGCTGATGCAATTTGAGTAGTCGTAGTTTAGACAACTTTTTTAGATATTGCTTCAGCCGATTTATATACAGTTTATTATGCCGCTTATGTTAGGATAGCCTCCGCAGCTTTATTTGCTGTTTTTTCAGCAACCTATTCTATGAGAATCTCTCCAGATTTTTTTGCTGATTCCTCTATTACTTTCTTAGCTAATATTTCTGCTGATTTCTAAGCTGTTTATTATGCAGCTTAGGTAAGGATAGATTCTGCAGCTTTCTATGCTGTTTTTTTAGCTACTTATTCAATTAGAATTTCTCCAGATTTTTTTGAGGATTCCTCGATTAATTTCTAAGCTAAAATTTCTGCTGACAACTCTGCTACTTCTTCAGCCATTTTAACTCCAAAAAAATTAGTTGTTTTTTAAAAAAATTCCTTCCCAGTTTCTTTCATAATTGGGTCCATAATTAACTAGGCACCCATATCAAAAAAATTCATTTAGAATGATCGTAATTTATTTTTGAGATTTTTATTGAATTATATTAATTATTTTTAATAAAAATTATCTATAAATTTCGATGTACAAATAACTCTTAATTTAAATCTATAAAGTTCTACATATTTATTATATTAAAGCAAGAAAAAAATTTATTTTAGTTCTAAATTATGATAAATAAATATACCATTAATGAGCAACTACTAGAGATTAAAATAAGGTATTTTATGGCTATTTAGCGTGGCTTATCTCTACCACTCATATATCTGACATATTAAAATAGCTTTTATCTTCAATCTATATTAGACAAACTTAGGTTAGTAATAAGAAGCTTGGCAATAACAATGTAAAGATAGAACTATTTTTTAGAATAAGGAGGTCTGGTTTAATAGAATAAGAATTTATTTTTACTTTATAATTAATCTTTTATTCTATTAGAATAAGGATTTATCTTATAGAATAAGAAGGTGACGAATTTTTATTTTTTAGAATAAGGATTTTTTAAAAAAAAAACGAGGCGAATGATTTATTAGAATAAGAATTTATTTTTACATTATAATTAATCATTTATATTTTTAGAATAAGCATTTATTTTTAGAATATGGATAAATTTTTAGAATAAAGATTTATTTTTAGAATTAAGAAGTGATAAGATTTATTAAAACAAGAATTTATTTTATAGAAAGAGGAGGTAAAAAGATTACTGAGTTGTCAACTATCTTAGACATTTACCCATTCTTTATCAATTTTCTAAAGATAGAGAAATAAATAGAATATATTAAAAGCTTTTTTGGTAGTTATTATGAAGTTATTTGTTTATATGAAAAATTAGAATTAAATTAGTTTATAGAAAAATTATTTTTTATAAATGAGATTGAATATAATTATAAATAATTTATTATTCTAATAAAAATTTAAAAATAAAACTATTAATAATCAATATCAAATTATTAATAGAAAATTTAATTTTTTAATAAAGAAATAGTATACATAAATTTTTAAGGAAATTTTAATGTACATATGGAATGCAAAGGTTTCTTTTAAATGAGAGCATAATTGGAATATATTGAAGATTATTCTACATCGTTAGAGAATCCTACTTAGTTAGATTTATTGAATCTATGGTTAAAGAATTTGTTATAGAATTTATAAACTTTATTTTTATAAATAATACATTTGATCTTTATTGATTTAATTTTATCAAATGTACTGTAAATATAAGCTTTTTGAGCCATTAATAATATTTTTAATATTTAGGCTTATCTAGCTTCAGAAAAGAATAATAAAATTATATAAATTACTAAAAATATCTGATATGATCCAACCCTATTTATTATTTTGATAAAATATAATAATAACTTTTTTACTTTTTTTTATTTTTAAATAGTTTAATGTGTAAGAAAATTAAAATTAGTAAAATTAGAATTTAATTATAAATTGATTAAATTAAATTTATTTTTACTTATAAATGATCCAAACCTATTTATTATCTCAATAAAATATATTAATAATTTTTTTAATTTTTTTTATTTTATAATAGGTTTTACTTTATTTAATCAATTTATAATAAAATTCTAATCTTACAAATTTTAATTTTCTTGCTCATTAATCTATTCAAAATATTTAATAAATTAATACGCATTTATAATATTAATTTAATATTTTATTTTAAATATACATCTTATTTAAGTATCTCATATGCAATTATTGTATTATACGAAAAAAATTTTATAATAGAAAAGAGATTATAATTAGACTTTTTATCTTAAATAAGAAATTGTCAAAAAATAAAAGAATTATTTATGCATTGTTATTCTTTCATTATTTACAATAATTCCAATACCTTATCAAAAAATTTCAGGTTAGTAGATTGAGAATCTTATTCGCTTAATCTAAATAGATCCTACTAATGAAATAATTCATATCCAATATTATTCTTTTAATAGCCATTTTAGGAAATTAGATAATATATATTTTTAAATTTATACAAACAATTATTAATAAGACAAAAAAAACTGATCTGTAAAAATGAATAAACTATTTATTACACTACTAATCATATCTGTATTTGCTGTTGGTATTCTTTTAATCTAGAGCCCTCAAGATCTTGCTTAAGATTCACCAAGCATTACTTTAAAAGAATATTAATATTGCGGGTAAGCAAATTACTTATTTCATCATGAATGTTAAAAATCATAGGGTTTCAAATCTACTTTAGCAGCCTTCATTGAATTAACCTATTACCTGGAGAAAAAGTGCTTACCTAAATGCAAATAATTTAGAGACTACTCGTATGGTAGCGTATATGAAAATCCCCTTCACTATAATAATTATTATGCTGATTGTTACCTCGCTCCTTAGGTTCAAGAAGTTGCCAAATAAGACAGCTGCTTCTATAATACCTATTACCTTATTGATTACATCAAATGTGCTGGCCTATGATCCTAAAAATATTATATATAAATAAAAATTGAAAATTAAAATAATCTATAAATATATCTTTCTTATATAATATATTTGTTTTGAATAAGGATACTTAAAGATATAAAAATAAAACATTTTATTAATTCTTTATCAAATTAGTTAGATACTAGATTTTCATTTTTATTTATTTTATGTTATATAGATGATAAGGATAGTATGAGTTCATTTTACCATTTTGAGTAATTATAAAAAAACATAGATATTATCATTTAATTAAAATAATATAAAAATAAATTGTACAAATAACTAAAAATATCTGATTTGATCCAACCCGATTTATTATTTCTTTTAAATATAAATTTATTTATATATTAATAACTTTTTTACCTTTTTTTATTTTAATAGTAGATTAATGAGTAAGAAAATTTAATTTTTATGATTAGAATTTAATAATAAATTGATTAATGAAGTAAAACAATTCAAAAAATTAAATATATTTAATACGCATTTATCATTTTAATTTATACTTTATTTTATATATACATCTTATTATAGTATCTTATATGCTGTTATTTTAATAAATTAAAAAAATTTTATAATAGAAAAGAGATTATTAATAGACTTTTAATCTAAAATAAGAAATTTTAAAAAATAAAAGAATTATTTAAATTTTGTTATTCTTTCATTATTTATTAGATTTCTGATACCTGGATAATTTAAGATTATCAGATTGAGAATATTATTCATTTTATCTAAATAGATCCTACTAATCTATTTATCATATCCTATATTATTCTTTTAATAGAGACACTTTATTTACTAAATTAGATGATATTTTTATTTTTAAATAGATATAAACAGTTTTTATTAACAAACAAACAAAAATCGATATTTAAAAATGAATAAATTACTTATTACACTACCTATCATATCGTTAGTTGTTGCTGGTATTCTGTTAATCTAGAGACCTTTAGATACTACTTAAGATTTATCAAACATTACCTAAATATAGTGGAGAAAA
Organism: Tetrahymena borealis; assembly: GCA_000260095.1. NCBI lineage: Eukaryota > Ciliophora > Oligohymenophorea > Hymenostomatida > Tetrahymenidae > Tetrahymena > Tetrahymena borealis. The sequence goes on along the minus strand of JH651252.1, from coordinate 774,238 downwards.
TGCTGGTAAGCAAATCGCAATATTTAATTGGAGTGTCAAACCTCATAGAGTTTCAAATCTACTATTAGCGCTTTCAGCTAATTAGCTGACAGCCAAACCAAAGAGTCCTTACCTCAATGCAAAACATTTTGGGACCACTGGTATAGTAGTGAATATGTAAGTCCCCTTCACTTTAAGAATTATTATAGCAATTGTTTCCTCAATCCATAGCTTTAAGAAGTTGCCAAATAAGACAGCTGCTTCTATAATACCTATTACCTTACTGATTACATCAAATGTGCTGGTCTCTGATCCTAAAAAATATTATATATAATATAAAATTAAAATAATCTATGAATATATCTTTCTTATATAATAAATTTCTTTTTATTAAGGATACTTAAAGATATAAAAATAAAGCACTTTATTAATTCTTTTTCAAATTAATTACTTTCAAGATTTTCATTTTTATTTATTTTCTATGTTAGCTACCTAACTTACTAACTAATTAATTAGAGTAAAATATTTATTAGTTCCTATATAAATAATAAAATAATAATATATTAATAATACTAGCTAGTTGTTAAATAATATTTAATATTATTAAATTATATTGAATTTTATTTTAATATTAGTTAATATCTATTAATTTATTATGCAATATGATTAAAATATACTACTTATTTTTAATGAAATAAATTAGAAATCTTAATTCATTAATTTACTTAAAAATTTAGTGGAAAAATCTAATAAAATATGAGAAAAGAATAGTTAAGTGATACAAAAAAATATTTAATCCTCAATTCTTTAACAAATATTGATTTCAAACAAACAAACAACCAACCAAAATGCTATTTTTAAAGTATTAAATATAAAAAGTAGACTTAACAAATTTGCTCTTACTCTTTTTTTAGAAAATATTATTAGGCTTTAGATTAAACTTAAAATTCAATAAAATTTCATTTAATATCTTGAAATTTGAAATTAAAACAACTGAAGTATAATTATTATAAATTATTTCATTCTGTTGTGATCTTAATTTTTATTTAAATAATATTTTAATTATTTTATATAGATACTTATTAATTTGGACCATATTTAGTTTAGAAAATATTATTATTAAGGACTAATTTTGATAATTTTAACTAAAATAAGGAGGATAAAAGATGATAGTCAATAATGATATTAGATCATAGATAAATTAAGTTTAAATAGGTAATAATTTTAAGATAGTAGTTTAAATTATAATGTTTTCATATAATAAATTTTATAAGTAATTATTATAAAATAATCTATCATTTGATTTTGAAATGTTTGTAGAATTATTATTAGTTTTAATAATTTTTATTTTATTTTAAAATAATTTTTTTTAATCATTTACTAAATTATTTTCAATATAAATTATTCCTTTATTCAATAAATTAATTAATTTCCTAAATACTTTAACAATACTATTAAATTTATTTTTATCTTTATCTATTCATTCATTTTATATGCTAATACAATTTATTAATATTTTCTTATGTTAATAATACCTAAAACTTAATCAGCCAACCACCAATTAAATTCATTTTTTTACAAGAATTTTAAAATTTTTAATCATCAAAAATAATTTTAATCTAAATAATAAATATTTCTATTATTAGTTGAATAATTATTATAAATGATTGCACAAAAAGATTAAAAAATTTAAATGTTCTTTTAAAATTCTTAAGTAATAAAATATTAATATTTTACAACAAAACAAGTAAAATAATCTAGTATTTCTACATCTTATCCTTTTAATAAACTCTCATTTCTATAATTTTATCACTTTTATTTTGATCAGTCATATCTATTCTAAATCTAAATATATTTTTTTTTTTATAATTTACTTCTAAAATAATTTGCCATATTCTTTTAGTAAAAATCTAATTTTCTTTAAATTTCTTCTTTTAAACTAAAATGGTTTTTTTATCTATCTGTTAAATAGCAGATGATTAAATATCATTTAAAAATTATTTCAATATTTTGATCATATCATAGATGTAAATTCATAATCTATAATCATTTATAGTAATAAATAGTTTATACCTTTAAAGGGAGATCTTTATTGATGCTAGCTGAACAATAAAATAGATTTTTGTCATTCAATTCATTAACTTGGAGGAATTCAATATCTTTCTATTAATACTATTAACTTTAAATTAGATTCTAGCCTATAAATATTCATTCTTGATGAAAGTTTTCTTTGATAGTTGCTATTAATTAATTATTTTTAGATTAAATTCTCATTTTTTAATAAAATATAGTTAGGTATACATACAGATAAAAGAAATAGAAAATAAAAAATGATAAAAAGAAAATAAATGTTTTGATTTATTTGCTAAATGATAAAAGTTAAATATACCCCTTCAAAAAAATGTAGCATCTCCTATTGAATGATTTAACCTTAGATTGGGGATAAAAACTTTTGAGGGGTATTCAGATCTTAATAAATTTAATATTGTATTCAGAAAATAGAGATTCAAATTTTTATATTTAGCTTCCTTTAGGATAATTATTTGAAGTATATTCATAATAAAAATAAGTGAAGTAACTATTTAAAGTAAAAGATAGATAAAATATTGAAGACTATCATTATAATTTAGTAAAAAAGGATTATAGAAATAGAATAATATACTGATTTTACTGAATGCCAGTATAATTCAAGTAGCTAAGATGAAAATACATCTGATAGTGAAGCTTTTAGTTAATACTCTGGCAAAAGAACAGAAGAATCTGATGAAACATCATAAGAATTTCTTGATGAGAGTGAGGAAGAAAAAGATGTTGATGATGTAGAAAATGTATTCTTTTGGAATAAATATACAAACAAATAGAAATTAAAAAGAGATAATGCTATGTTTGAAGAAGGTGATGTAGGAATAAATACTTCAATAAAAGATCTTAAATAACCTTTACAGTTCTTTCAACTGTTTTTTGATTACTAATACCTCAATGAACTTGCAAAATTATCTTCAAAATTTTAAAAATATTGTAACCCATGCTAAGAACTTACCATTGATGAATCAATGATAAAGTTTAGAGGAAGAAGTAAAATGAAAGTTTATATGCCATAGAAACCTATAAACTATGGTTTAAGGCTTATATACTTACCGAATCTACTTCAGGATATGTTCTATCTTGGCAACTCCATTAAAATCTAAAGAAAACATTAGTAACTATAATCTAAGATCTTACAAGAAACTATAAACACCAAAATTATACTTTATCATTAGATAGATATTATACAACTTTGAGCTTTGTTAACAAATTGTAAGAAGATGGATTTAGAGTCCTAGGCACATAATGGTAAATAGAGGTAAAATTACTGAGGAATTGAAAAAGGAAATAAACAATCTTAAAAAGTATGAATCTAAATTTTATATCTAAAATAAAAATAATATTATTTTGACTTGCTAGAGAGATTCTAAAATACTACACTACCTTACAACTATTGAAACTAATAAAATAGGATCTGTAAATAGAAGGACTGAAAATGGCTATAAAATAAGAGTATAGTGCCCAGAAAATATAATAGAATATTAGGAGACCTCAAAAGAAGTAGATTACATGGACCAAATGATCCAGTATTACTAAATAGATATCCAAAAAATAGTATTTACGTATCATATATAAATTGCTTCATGTTGTTATATTCAATAGTTTTATCCTTTTTAAGAAGGTAACCAAGTCTAAAATGAAATAATTAGAATACACCCAAATTCTAATTGATGAGCTCATATTGAAAGAAATTAATCTTTACAATAAAAAGTAAGAAATAAGAAAAGAAAATGAATACAATAAACGCTAATAACTCTTTCATTCATGTTTCCTACATGTTAGAGAAACACTTTTTAACTGATTGTTAGATGTGCCCTCACTCAACTAAACTTAAAAAAAAAACTAGTTACTTTCACAAAATAAGTGTTTGTGCTATTCCTTGTTATGATTTTCATCTAAAAAATCCACTGTTATGAGTATCGTCTGAATATAACCAACATTAAATAATTTATTTTTAACTATTATTATTAAATATAAACATCCTTAACCCTAATCTATATTGTAATAAAATTTCATTAAATTTTAAATACTATTTCTAATAGTTTATATAATCAATATCCCCCCATTGGAAAGGGTTAAATAAGAAATTACAATAGCTATTATGAGAAATTTAATTGAGAATTAAAAAAAATTATTATTTATTAAATATTAATTATATATATATCTAGTTTAAATTTAATATGATTAATATAAAATATTTAATATATCTTTAAAATACTAAATATTATTAATATAAATTAAATATTAAATTTAAATTTAATAAAATATAATAAAAATTAATTTCCTACTTACTACTGTTCCACAGCCTTAAAATTAATATTTTAAGAAAAATTTTCAATTCACATATTACTCAGCTATTAATGAATCAATTAAAGTAACTTTAAAGTTTGTATTAAAAAGACCTATACAAACCCTAAGATCTTAATAATTATGAAGATTTTATTTTTAATTGTCATTTAAACCAAGTTTATATTAGTAATTTGGATAATCTAGTACTTCTAATATCTAATCCTATAAACAAACTCTCATTTCAATCATATTATCTCCTTAACTAAATCCATTTCCTTTCATTTATTTATCAATTCCACGATCTGAGCTTTTTTCAATTTAATAATTCTAGTATTAAAGATAGCAGCACAATTTTTCTGACCATCCAACTGTTGTAGATATGTTTTTATTTTATATTAATGCTACAAAGAAATATTTGTCATTATTATCAGTAGAATCTATTTTAAATCTAAAAATGTATTTTTTATCATATTCTAAATTTAAATCTATAATGCATTGAGTCCATTTATTTTCCTTTAATCTGACCTCATATTATGAATTTCCGATTTTATTAATAACTAAATTATTTTAATTATCATTAAAATTCGTTCTAAGCAACTAAATATTTTGCATCTTACATAGTTAAATTTCAGCGAGATCAAATATAGGATACTTTTAGAAAATTTTATCAATTTCATTATTTTTGTAATAATATTTTATCATTTCATTTTCATTATAAACCTTCCATGTTTAACTCTGATTATAATTACTATCCAATTCTAATTCTTTTCTTTTTTACATCAATACAAATAGATCATCAAGAATTTCATCAGATAATACTGAAAAGAAATCAAATTTATTTCTATCTTTAAAGATTAAACTAAAGTCTAGTCTATCTAAAAATGGATATTGGTCAATTAAGAATTTCTCCAATTATTCATTAAAATTAACTTAAGTACAATTAAATTAGTTTTTAATTATGCTAGTTATTTCTTTTATTTTAATTTGGCTTTTTACTGAATTTATATAATCGTCATTACTATTTTTGAGAAGTTTTACATGATTTACATATTCATCGATTAAATCTAATTATTCAGTATTTACTAATGAAAAATCTATTGGTTTTTTATTTTCTTTAAAAATATTATCAATTGATAGTTATTCAATAATTGGGTTTATTATTTTGAATGCCTATTTTAAAGAGGATAAAAATGAATCAGAACAATAATTAGATTGATTAGAAATCAATTTCATTACAATCTCAATTTTATCAGTATTATTATTTGAGTCTTATTATTAAGGTTGATTATATAGAGATATTTACTCATTAAAAAAGGTAACTTCATCAATAATACCAAGTATTGTTTGCTTGATTGCATTAGGATATTCAAAATTGATAAGACTTTTAATATTTTCACTTTTAGTAAGTAGACTTTAGAGTAATTAAGTATTTCTATCTTTTTAAGACTCAATTTCTTAAACAAACCTTTAACATTCTAATAGCCCATGTTACAGAGTATCTTATTTTACATTAGAAATAAGCTATCTAAGTTAAGATATACTTGAAATATCTTAATATTACTTGATTATTTATTCTCGCTCTAATGGTAATTAAAGAGCATGATTAACCATATTCTTTTAGCAAATATCTAACTTTTTAAATATCTCTTCTTTTAAATTGTTAAAGTAGTCTATAATCTATTAAACAATAGATGACTGAGTATTAATTGAAGTCAATTCAATTAGCTTTTTGGTGACATCATAATCATTAACAGGTGGCCATTTTTAAATGATGTGTGAAGATCCTTAATCTATAATCTATTAGATTAATAAATAGTTGATACCTTTAAAAGAGAGATCTTCATTAACGCAAGTTGAACAATAAAATAAATTTTGATTATTCAATTCATTAATCTGAATGAATTCGATATCCTTATTAGAATGCTTTTAGCATTTTAAATTTGATTGTGGCTAGATAATATTCATTTATATATATTCTTCTTTTATAGTTGTTTTGTTAGTTTTTGTTAATTAATTAATTGATTATTTTTTACATTCAATACCTATCTAATTAATATGGAGGCAAATCAATGATTATCTTTTCTTTAATATCTATCTCTATCTATAAAATTAAATATAGGAATAATCGTTAGTATATACTATATCTTGGCTTGAAAATATTTATAAGAAAAAATTAAATAGATGAAAGATAAACATATAAATATTTAAAATTATCTAGATTTAAGACTATTCCTTTATGGCTAAAAATAAAAAATTATATAAATATAGCTATGTTTAATTTTTTAAATTCATCAAATTATAATATTATTAATTTTAAAAATTTATTAAATAATCAAAATTGTTTGAGAAATAAAAATTTCTCATGCAGATCATTGATTTTTACAAATTTTATAAGATGATAAAATTTTTTAATAAATGAATAGATTTTTTAATAGTTCTTTTATTGTTGAGGAGAATATTTTATATAAGGATTAAGTTGTTAAAAAATAAGATAAATATAGACAGATAGATACCTCTCAATAATCAAATAATTAAGATAAGCAAACAAATTAGAGTTTCTCATATATTGTTGATGTTGGGAATATTGTAATAAGCTGCAAGTCTATTGCCTATATGATTCCAACAATTGATTTAGGTATTTTTCCAATTTTATTCATCTTCAATACAAATTTATTACAATTCTTTTGACCATGAACTGTTATTTTCTTCTACATGAACTTTAAATGATTTTCCACAACTTTAAACTCTATATTTATATTTTTATGATTGTTCATTATACTAAAGGGTACCAAATTGCATAGTTTCACTGATTATTTTTGATCGATCGCCTTCATTTTATTCAACATAAACTTCAAAGCTGCAGGGCCTATAGTATTCACTACCATTAAAATATTCTACCCAATATTCCCACTCCAAATTATCTTCTTTTTATTCAACTGATACGGATTGCACATAAACATGCTCGATTGCTTCAGGTTAATATTAATGATCATAGTCTAAATAAGATTAACACTATTAACATTTCCTTTTTTAAAAATTAATTATAGTTCCACATGGACACTTCACATATAAATCTAAATCTACCATTTCTGATCCATAGTTGTCATTATCCCATTTTAAAGTGAAGTTAATCTATCCTTCATAGCAGTTATACTTTTAAACTCTTTACTACATAACTTTTTTTATTGAGTCAAATGTAGTTTCTTGGCTGAGTTTACTCCAGTTAGATTTTAAATTCAGTTAGCTATTACAGAAATCAAAAACAAAAGTCTTCTCATTTTTTGATGTCATTTCCCAAGATCCATTAAATGCCATCCATCTATGTTTCGAGGACTTATGATCACTGTGGGCTGAAAGATTGCCTTTCTCACATTTTATTCCACAATAAGGACACTACTCAGGGCACCCATAAGAGATATTAAAATATTACTCATACTCCTCTGAAAGATCTTAATGTTTAATAAACTCCTCATTAGACACTTTTATTTGTTCGGAAAGAGTATTATTTGAGGCCAGTTGTTCAAGTTCGGAAAGTAACTTTTCACAAAATAAGAATAAGTTCTAAATTTTAAAGACTCCAGTGGGTTCTTTAAACAGTTCATTTGTTTAGGATAAAGGGGACTTTACGAATTGGAATACTTGATCATCCTTATTTATGCATTTCAAAATCTCCTATAATTTATCTTGAATAGCTTATAAATCATTAGAGTCTAGTACTAGCTCAAACAACTGGTAATTTAGTTAAGGTACACCTACTTAGTGAATATCAGTATTATTGTTTAAGAGGAATGTTTCTGAAAATTCCTTAAGTTGCTTGATTCGATTTTTAATCTAATAAATATAATTGGAAATACTCTAATTAATGGTAAATATGTACTACTACTATGCAATTAATTCTTATTATTATTTCACTATAAAGTTAAAATACACCTCTCTCATGTAAGTAATAGGATCTACTATGTATTTATACATATCATCTTCATTGCTACCATTCATTACACTTTCAATTTGCTATAAGAACTATGAAGGCTCTATTTAGATCTTCTTAATTAGCTATGATTTATAAGAATTAAACTCACTCTCAATAAAAATAGATTTTATTTTGTTAATTATCTTGGCTGTCACCTCTACTGCATTTGTTGCATCATCAATGATAAAGTTGAGATTCTTCTAGAAGCCTGTTTTTAAATCGATTAATTTTCGTTCAAATGAACAAACATCTTTCATATACTTTAATTACTATTAATCTAACTAAAATTAAACATTTCGATGTAAAATAATAGCAAATATTTCATTTTTTAAATTTGTATTGGCTTAGATAGAATATTTCTTTAAGGAGGTGATTTCTATTTTTCTCAAAACTGCAGAAAATTAATTAATCTATTCTTTAAATTTCATTTTTGAAAATTATTGATAAGAATTTTATTTATTTTTAAAGCAACGGCATTTTGACTCACAAGTTTATTCTTTTGGATTTGGGCAAGTACATTCTGTTTCACATACCTTCCAACAACCACACTAGCATTAGCACCCACAATTACATTAACACTTGCATTCAATTTTATACTATCTCAAATATTTAGAGATTTAGCTTAATATCTCAAATGAAGCTTTAACTTTCTTTTTGTTTATCTAATTAGATACCTGTTAAGACTATCCTTGCATATTCCCTTCATTCACTTCTGCTTATTAATCTTAGGCAGAACATTAAACATAACTGCTAATTAAATTTTTTAATTTCTTATATTTACTATTTTTTTTTTAAATTTTTTTCTTTTACTCATATATTGCTTATTTCTAATCATGATCACCAATATATTCGAATAATTATAGAGCCTAATATTAAAGTTAATAAGGTAGATTTTAAGGTTCATAAATACGATATTCATTTAAGAGTTATTCGATTCTGAGGCTCTTTCCCTTTTAAATTTTTTCATACTCTTATATGCATATTAATAGATCAAAAATTCTTTCCTAAACAGGTATAGAATTATAGGCAGATTTCATTAAATATTAAACAGTTTCTTCTATTTTTTCTTTCTTTTATTTTGCTTTTTTCAGCTCGTTTACAAGGAGTTACTTTTGCTTACTTGCAAATTCTTCAAATTCTTAAAGTAATAACTACTATGCAGTATTACCTTACTTCACCAGTAAATTTTAGATGTTCTTATTAACTTATCTCAAAGCATAGCTGGTTTTTTCTTCAGACCCACGCTTGAAGCAGAGCTCTTCCCATTAGGCTATGTACTAGCGTTAAATAAAATTTATTTCATCTTACAAATACCTAGTGAACTCGTTGATCAAGCTGATGTTTTGGTATTTATTTTTTATCTACTCTCTAAATGCACTCAAAATTTCTTTTTTAGAATTTTCATAGAAATTGATAATTTTGTCTACCCCATTGCTTTTAATATCAACTATGTGAGCTTCTCCCTAATCAAACAGACTTTTTTATTCAACCAGCTTGTCTTAAAAACCTTGTCTTAATTTTTCAAAGTGAATCAATTTTATGTTTTCTAAATCTTTAGAGAGATTATTTCTATCATTAATCTCCTTAATAGATTCAATATCAAATAGTGAAAAATTATCTTATATGCTGGCCCACGAGGCAGAGCTGCTAGCAAACCACATATTAAAGTAGTCGCTTTTGTAATTTTCAAAAGCATTAATGATTTTTTCCTTGAGTTCTTCGATTTTAAAAATAAAATCTAGCCCTGTATTTACCCTGTCATAGGCTGTTTTATTTTCTTCTACACAAACGGGCTCATTAATAAATGCATCCTTCATTAATATCAGCGACTCCTCTCCTCTAAATTCTAAGCACTCGCTCAAAGTAACACCGTTTATTTAAGCCACTTCCTCTAATTCTTGTTTGATCTTCTTAACAGACTCTTCTATATTATCTTTTTTATTATCCTTCATGTTTCTGAGAACAAATACAATCTGCGGTTTATGGCCCAATCTGTTGAGTTTTTTTCCAGCAAATACTGCCATGGATAATATCTTTTTCATAGACTGATTAATTTCTCCGCTCACATTTATTATCATTAATTTTGAGCACGCCATTGAAAAAAGAGTAAGCTATTTGTCGAATTTATCATCTGATTTTTCAATGGACAGTAAGCCCTCAGTATCCATAACAAGAATATTATGCACTTTAGATTCTTTCTCCCAACAATCTTGATTCTTTTCACATTAAATCTCTTCTTAGTTGCTACTATGATATTTACAGAAAATAGAATGTTTAAAGTGTTTGTATTCTAGCTTTTTAAGAGAGACATCCATACCTCTTGTGCATCTACCAGCACTAACTTTAAAATCAGCACCAAAGATCATGTTTACAAGAGTGGATTTTCCAGTGCTTTAAGGGCCAATGATGCTGACGGGTAAGAATTTAAAGTCCTAAATTTTCATTAATTCTATTTCGTGATCTGCCTTGTCAAATACCCCCTTCAATACAGTCTAATTAATTTCACTATTGTCTCCGTTAATTAACTCAATAGTAAATCCATCTAAGAATTTTTTAGCGATTAACTTCTAAAAAGCATCAAGATTGAACAAATTAGGGTAAATATTTTTAAGCTGAGAAAGCAGAGCTTAGCTATTAAACATTGAGAAAATTTCTCTCATGAAATATTCTTTATTAACACTTTTATTTTCTATTGTTGTATTGATATTGAGCAGTAAGTTTTTCAGTTGTTCTAAATTTTAAGCAGAGTCTTAAATAACTTTACTCTAAGATTTCTCAATCCTGATATATTCTTTTAGATCTTCATGATTTAAATTTTTTTTGGAGGCTTCAGATAAGATGCGTTAATGTTCTTATTAATTGATTAACTCATACTAATTAATTGAATTTTTGATTCTCCTTCTTTCTATAATATCACCACCAATTATTTTTTCTTACCAGGAATTTACAAATCTATCTATTATTTGTAGCTTTTCTGAATTGTTAGATAAGAGCAAGTCTAAATATTCTATAACTAATTCGTGAGGTGATTATAAAAGCATTTATTTATTTAATTAATCTTGCTCTTTGATTAATTCACCCATTTTTTCTCTCTTTACATCTAGTGGAAGATCATTGTTTAGGGCAATCGATGATTGTTAATTTTTCAGTCTATTCTTTCCTTCGATAAATCTTTAAAATACAAAAATCTCGCTCTTATACTTTCCCTATAGTTAATTTTGAATTTCGTTAAACTTAATTTCATACTACTTTAAAAAATTAAATTCATCTTATCCTGTGAGTATGAGGACCTCATTTATTAGTCTCTCTTTTGAATGATTATATAAAGCAGCTCTTTATTACACTTAAATATACCTATTAATATTAAGATGAGTTTGGTAATTATTATCATTAGAATGCTACTATTCATTTTAGATAGGAAATCTAGATTCGTTATGATAACCTATTTGCCTGAAAATGGATTTTTTAAGCTCTAAAAACCAATTTTCATTTTAGCTCTTACTCTTCAAAAATTTAACTCTGTGAAAATTTAATTGCTGAAACTCTTCATCATTTTAAATCAATTCAAAACCCTCTCCTTCATTTAAATTTGCTTCACTTTCTCTGTAGAGATATATCACCTGTTTATTTTAAATGCCTTGCTAGACTAATATATTTCTGATGAGCAAAAGTTCGAATAAACTAGAAATATGAACAAATATCCAGCATTTCTATCTCTCCAGAATATTGAGTAAGTATTCTACTCTTGTTTTCTCCAGGCAGCCTCCATGTAAATCAAATATATTAAATCCATGTTAAAGCTTTTCAGTAGAATGAGAAAGTTCTATGGGGCACTTAATTAGCTACTCATCAGAGAATTCTTTAAAGTTAGTTAGAAAAAGAGAATTTAAAAATTTACTTTTTCCACACTTCTCCTATCCTATTGAGATAATAATTGGAATATTTTTATTTAAAATGTATCTAAAATTATCAAGGCACCACACAGTAGCAACATCCTTTATCGTAGGAGAATAGTAGAAGTACATAAAAGGAAGCGGCAGGGTTAGTAATGAGTAGTTTTCTAAAATTTACTGTCTGTGAAGTGGGCATCTCAACTTCTCTAATAGAATGATCAAAAAATCCATTTCCTTCAAGCCAGAGTAGGCTTCATTTTAAGAATGTTTCTTAATCTCCAAGAATTTCAAATTAAAAAGCTGGGTCATTTGCACAGATTACTTAAGGAAAGTTTGAAAATATGGCAGTATTGCATTTGTTAGACCACTATCTTAAAAATTTCCCTAGGCTAGATACTAATCGAAAAGGCTTCTGTGGTATGTATACATACATTTCATGAAATTTTCAAAAACCTTACCATCACTATTACCTTCCATTATTAAGTATAGACTTTCATATTGTTTCTTTTAGGTATCTGAGAGAGAAAGGTAGGATTTGTTTCTCTATTCTTATTTTTATATTTCATTTTATAATTTCTCAAACAATAGAATATTCTTAGAAGATTTAAAAGTGACATTCAAGTGTAATACTTTATTTAACTCTTCGAAAAGATTATTCCTTTTGTCTTCTGAAACTTAGTTTTCTAAGTAAAAGGTAGACATTACTTGACTCAACTGCTTTGACTTGACAATTTTTTAAAGGTTATATCCTGGCTCATCAAATTTATCTAAAATCTTAGCTTAGAAGATTATTAAATCAGACTAAAAAACTTCTAAATAGGCAGATATCAAGGCTTGTATTCCAATATTAAGTTTTTAAGCTAGTTTTTATTCCAATTCTTATTTACTCTTAGATCTTTTCTTTAATTTTTCACTCAGATTAAGTTAGCTATCAACTCCTTACATGATAAAGTTAAATAAGATATTCTATCTCTTTATAGCTATTATCTATTTTTAAAACATATTTAATTCTTATTAAGAGAAATCTTACAAAATGAAGTTTATTAAGATAGTTTATTTTTCATCTTCATTTTTACATTTAATTTCACTTTCTAATCTATTTATCATTATAATTAACAATTAATCCACTTCTTCTCTGAACGTATAGTCCTATAATTTTAAAAAGAGCAACTAGAGTTAATTTTCGGTAAGTAATATATACTCATTGTTATTATCCTTAGAAAATTCTACTTATTAAACTAAAAACATCTCTATCTACTCTTCTTCTAAATCTTCTGTAATGTCAAGGATATAGTCTATAATCTAAGTGAAACGATGCTGAGAAATATTCTACTCTTATATTTTAGGGGTAATTTCAAATAATTTCTCTTATTTTATGACTTCCTTTTTTATATAGTCATTTTAAAGATTCCCTCCATCAATCTACATTTCTTCTTTTTTTTTATCACTAATAGTAGGAGTTTCACTGATTTATTCACATTCTAATTTTTTCTAATACTCACTAGAGATAGGGGTAATTTCAAATAATTTCT
>JH651252.1:745466-759991 GCA_000260095.1 Tetrahymena borealis | reverse complement strand
GACTTCCTTTTTTAAATAGTCATTTTAAAGATTCTCTCCATCAATCTACATTTCTTCTTCTTTTTTATCACTAATAGTAGGAGTTTCGCTGATTTACTTACATTCTAATTGGTTCTAATATTCACTAGAGATAATTTTGTATTTAATAAGCAAGTCTATCATCTAGTTCCATACTTTTTCATCAAAGAAGTAATCTCTGTACTTTTACAAAACAGTATTAACCTCTCCTTAGCGTATCTCTTAGAGAAATTGATCAGCACTTATATCATCTTCTAATGCTTGTTCTTTTAATAGACTTAGAAATTGATCTAAAAACAAGGATTCAGCAATTCTACTTTAGCTTACTTTATAGAAAAATCTTGATTAAGTGATAGCCTCACAAATTTTTTTTAAGAATGCAGGCGCTAATGAGGCTTTTAAAGAGGGGGAGTTTACTAGATTCCAGATTTCTAAATTATTGTCCCATATTTCGATTAATATATCATTTAAAAATATGTCTAAAGATTTCATTTTTAAATTAAGCTTTTTTTCTATTTAGATGCTTTGCAATACATCCAAAATTGACTCCTTAAACTGTGGGATATGATCTTAGTATTTGAGCTTATCTTCCATTTACTTTCGCTATTTATTTACTTGTTTTAATTTCTAACTTTCTACCTATCTATTTAACTATCTATATTTCTTCTTATTTATTTTTTATCACTCTTTGCTTTAATGAATAGAAACCTAAAATCAATTTTACATGAAAGATATAATGTAATACAAAAAAATCCACTTTCCAAATATTTTTAAAAAAGGTATCTTATTAAAGAAAAGTGAGGGGGTAGTTTCTAATTTATTATGGAGATCATAAAATATTTAAAAATATCAGATTAAACTAAATCTGATTTAAACTTTATCATTCCTTTAATAAGATATCTCTAATATAAGATATTTTTTTAATAAGATAAAACATTTTTTGAATTTTTGTTGTTATATATATATCTTAATTAAATACATCTTTATGTGCTTAAATAAATCTTAGTTATTTATAATATATATTTATTATTTCAGAATAAATTATAAAAAATTAAAATAAATTGATCAAATAAAAATAGTTTATATTTTGGAATAAATAAATATTCTTTTATCTATTTAAATTGTTGAAATATTATTTCTTTTGAGATCAATGTATTTTTTGAAATAAATTTATATTCACAAACTGGGAGGTTTGAGGTTTTACAGTATTAAATTAATTATATAAAATAATAATCTATGTTTATTAATTATAAAATAGTTATTTTAGTGGGTTTCAAATATATCTTTAAATAGTAAGTAGTATCTTTAAAGAATTATTCATTTTTTACTATAGATTTCTAACAATTGTGAGGTATTTTACAATTCTTGAAACATAATTTCTATAAGTAGTGAATTCTATATATTCAGAATATTTGTAAAATTAGAAATAATATTCAGATTTGTTTTGATATGTATTCACTTTTAATTATATTTTTCAATTTTTCATAAAAAATAAAATTTATCTCAAAAAAAAAATCTAATAAAATCATAAATCAAATTTAATCTAGAATATTAAAGAGAGCTACTTCAAAGCCAAATAAGAAAAAAGATTAGAACTCAAACAAGTAAATTTTCTATATATATCTCAATATTCTCACTTAAAAATTTTCTTAATGTAGATAAAAAATTCATTCCTCAAATGACAGAATTATAATATTCTAGTAATTAATACTTTAATTTTAATATTTTTAAAATAAATTTTCTAAAAATGGATATTGATCAATTATAAATTTCTCGAATTATTCATTAAAACTAACATGAGTAAAATTAAATTAGTTTTTGATTATGCTACTGATTTCTTTTATTTTAACTTGGCTTTTAACTGTACTTTTATAATAATTGTTGTTATTTTTGAGAAGTTTTACATGATTTACATATTCATCTATTAAATCTAATTATTCATTATTAGTTAATGAGAAATCAATTGGCTTTTTATTTTCTTTAAAAATGTTATCAAATTATAGTTATTCAAAAATTGGGTTTATTTTTTAGAATGTCTACTTTAAAGAGAAAAGAAATGAATCAGAGCAATAATTAGATTGATTAGAAATTAATTTCATTAAGATATCAATTTTATCAGTGTTATTTGAACCTTATTAAGATTGATTCTAAAGATATATTTGCTCATTAAAAAAGGGAACATCATCTATAATACCAAGTATTATTTGCTTAATTGCATTAGGATATTCAAAAGTGATAAGACTTTTAATATTTTCACATTTAGTAAGTAGACTTTAGAGTAATTAAGTATTTCTATCTTTTTAAGACTCAATTTGTTAAACAAACCTTTAACATTCTATAATACCATGTTATGCAGTATCTTATTTTAAATTAGAAAGAAGCTATCTAAGTTAAGATATACATGAAATATCTTAATATTGCTTGATTATTTATTCTCGCTCTAATGGTAATTAAAGAGCATGATTAACCATATTCTTTTAACAAATATCTAACTTTTTTAAAATCTCTTGTTTTAAATTGTTAAAGTAATCTATTATTTATTAAGCAATAGATGACTGTGTATTAATTGAAGTGAATTCAATTAATTTTTTGGTGATATCATAATCATGAACAGGTGGCCATTTTAAAATAATGTGGGAAGATCCTTAATCTATGATCTATTAGATTAGTAAATAGTTGATACCTTTAAAAGAGAGATCTTCGTTAAAGCAAGTTGAACAATAAAATATATGAAAATAATTATTAAAAAAAATTAAATAGATGAAAGATAAATAGTTAAATTTACAACATTACTAATTATTTTTTTCTATTCTAAAACCTGAAAAAAAGAGGAATTTATTTTTGAGAAAACACTTTTATTGATCAATATTATTATTTTATTAGGATTATTATCTAGAAAGAATGATTAATAATGTTTAAATGATAATGAAAATTTAAGTAACTAAACTATAAATGGAATTTAAAATTTTAATAATGAAAATTCATTCTTTTTAAAACTCATTTAACTTAAAATAAAAATATGTAATAAATTTCTTTCTTTTTCCCCTTTTCTGCTATTTTATTAATTAATAATTTTTTTAGTTATCTTAGAGAATATGAGTTGTTTGATAAGCTGAAAACTTGAATTATATATTATATTAAAAATTGGTTTTTTAAAGGAAAATTAATTAATTTACTCATTAACATCCACCCAAGTTTTAATTCTTAAGTAGACTTTTTTTTCTAAATTCACTTTTAAAAGGTAGACTATATTACTATCTATCTAAATCCACTTTTTTGGTTTAATTAAAGATTCGTTAGTGCTATCTTACTTTTTAAAGCAAAAATGGTTTTGAATGAAATATCAATTCAATTATTTTTCTTAACTTGAATGAATGAATGAAAAAAAATTCCACTTAAGAGGTTAAAAAATACAAAACCAAAAAAGAAGCAATATATTTATAAAAGTTACATGATTAATTTATTATCTTATTAGATTTTCAATAAAAAAACGATACCTTTCAATTTTATATTATTTATGGCAAATATTATTTTTTTTAAACAACTTTTAATAATTAAATGTATTTTTTAATTTATAATAATACTATATTAATCTATTCTAAAATTATTTCCTATTGATATTTTCGTGAATTTCTAAATTATTGAAATTTCATTTATGATTTGATAAAGAAATAAATTGAAGATGTGGTAGATAGGTAGTATACTTATTATTATTCCTTATTTACTATTTAAATTATATGAAAATGCAAGAATAGAGAATGAAAGTCTTTAAGAAATTATTCCATTATTTCTCAAGAAATTTTGATTTTATCAAGCTTTATTCTGTTAATTCTCAATTTGTTTTTCTGATACTTCAAATTTTTTCATTCTCATTTCTTTACATAGTACTATCTCCGTTGCTTTTTAGGCTATATACAAATTTTCTTAATAGAATTTTTCGACGTGGATGACAGCTTCCCTTCTCATCATTCCAAATGTTCCTAATTTAACTTTTAAATGCTCTAAAAAACCCATTTTTTTCTTATCTTTCCTGTATTATTCAAATAATTATCCAAATTTTTTATCAATATCATCATTTATCATAGTCTTGTAAACTTATTTAGCCTGCTACTGTACTTTGTTCCATTATTAACAAAGGTCAAGGCCTTCTTTTGACTTAATCAAAAACTAAGAAATCTCTAAGTATTATTTTTTCATTTAAGACTGGTCTGGAATATATTCCCCTTTTCTTCTATGAAAATAACGAGTATATAAATCAATAACAGGAATTTGAGTATCAAGTTCTTTTTAGCCATTTTCTATAACTTTTTTCAAGTCATCATACGTGTATTGATCATCATCATTTAGAGCATTTATTTTAGTTATGCATATCAACGTTTTTTCTTTGGCCTACTCCCCTAAACAAAGAACTATATCTTTAATCAGTGATTTTATTTTAATTGGTGATTTAGCATTTTGAAATATTAATATAGCATCTATCCTCATCTAGCAAGTTGATGCTGCATTCAAGAGTTTACAATGAAGTAAACTCAAAATTGTTGTATCATCTAGCTCGCCTGATGTATCTCCAAAGCCTATGGAATCTAAAATCATAGCACCTCTTTTTCCAAATAACTCTTCATTTTAGATTTCGTAAATTGAAAATTACTTTGTGCATGACTGTAAGTCATCTCCGACTTTAATTTCCTGCTTTTGTTCATCACTGTTACTGATCATCTTTATAAAACTTGATTTACCTGCTTAAGAAGGCCCAATTAATACTAAAAAGTATGGCATATTCGAATCATAATTTAAGTTATGTATTTCTTTGAATTAAAGGAATAATTTTTCAATTTTCTATTCCTCCTCCTCATCCTCTTATTTATTTGATTGATTAGAACCCATCCTTCTTTTTTTAATAATTAATCAATTAGTATTTCAAAAAAAATTTATTATTTAAATAACTCTCCCTCTCCTTTTATAATCTAAAGTAAAATAAATTATTATCAAAAATATAATTGGGGATGAAAAAAAGTAGAATAGATAAACTACTTAGATCACTCTTAGGTGATAAATTAAAATATTAGACGTAAATGCTAGATTAGTAACAAAAACTTTTAAATTATATATTTATTCTAAAAAAATAATCAAATGCGAATAAACAATATCTCTTTATTCTAAAAATTAAATTTATTCAGTTTTTTAAGAGATATTATTTCACATAATAATTTATTTTAACTAATACCTAATGAAAATAAAGCAATAATAATAACACTTATGAAATAAAAACGAATTTATATATTTATCTTGTAATTAATAATCAATAATATATTATTAGATACCATAGAAAATTTTTATCTAATTAGAAAGAATAGATAAACTATTTATCATTCTTATGTGATCAATTAAATAATTAGGTGTATGCATTAGATTAGCAATAAAAACTTTAAACTTATATATTTATTCTAAAAAGTTAATCAAATGCGAATAATCAATAAGTCTTTATTCTAAAAAGTAAATTCTTTCATATTTTAAGAGATGCGATACAATAATAATTGATTCTAACTAATATAATGCAAAAAATGCAATAATAATAACACTTATTTATAATTAAAATGGTCTTGTTAATCTATTATTATTACAAATTTATATTTTTAGAAATCATAGAAAATTTTTATCTAATTAGAAAGAATAGATTAACCATGTATTTGGAATAAATTAAATGATTAGGTATTGATGTTAGATTATTAATAAAACACTTTTAAATTATATATTTTTTCTAAAAACTTAATCAAAAGCATATATATTATCTCTTTATTCTAAAAATTAAATTCATTCAAAATTTTAAGAGATCTTATTCTAAAACAATTAATTCTAAATAGTATCTATTATCAGCAATAAAAATTTTCTTAGACTATCTATTTATCTTGTAATTTATAATTGATAATAAATTACAACAAACTATAGAGAATTTTTATTTAAATAGAAAGAATAGATAAGCCCTTTATTTGTAAATTAAATGATTAGGCATTAATGTTGGATTAGTAATAAAATGCTTTTAAATTATATATTTTTTCTAATAATTTAATCAAAAGCATAGATAATATCTCATTATCCTAAAAATTAAATTCCTTCAATATTTTTAAAATATATTATTCTAAAATAATTAATTCGAACTAATATTTAATGAAAATACTACAGTTTTTACAAATAGAATAATAATATATTATAGCCATAATATATAATCTATTAATTTGAAATAATATTACATTTAATCAAATAAACATTATAAATTATTTTATTTATTTCCTTTTTTAGAAAATACTTGCTTGAAACAAAGAAATTTCTTTTTGTAAGATTTTGGACATTTAATAAAATAAGTGAAGATTATTATTAATAATCTTAAACTTTTATTATAAATCTGAGTGTTATACTCTATAATATAAAAAACCATAAGGTACTTAGAAAGAAGCATTAATTATTGAATTACCTACCCCTTAATAACGAATTTATTTAATACGTCACTGAACCACTCAGACTATTTGTTTAAAAATAATAAATTAAAAAAAAAATAAAAGTAATAACAAAACATAAATAAGAATTACAAAACTAAATTGTTAAAATCTTTAAACTAAATATGAGCTATAATAACTTTAGTAATAAGAAGTGCTACTCATGCTAATAGGATAAGGATGTTACTAAAGTATATTAATAAAAAATTACCAATTACAATTAGTAATTGCAATAATTGGAGAATTAATATTAAAATTACTCAATTATTCTAGTGAAAATGAGAAAGAGATCTAAGAAAGTAGGAAAATTTAATTGAGAGTAAAAAAGATAACAAAAAGTTGCAAATTAAATTTAATAATTAAATAAGAATAAGACTAAATATATTTAAACTATAAAAGTTTTGAACGAGACTATAAAATAACAAGAGAATTAAATTCCTTCATTGTCATAATAACTAAATTTTCTTGGAGAGAAGCTAAAGCAATATGGAGATATTCAATTAAATCTAACACAAAGAGAATAGAAAAATAAATAACTTGAAGAAAGTAAACTGAATTAAGATATAGAGTATTTAAGCAGAATTAATGAAGTGAAAGATGTTAGCTTGTAATAGTAGATCAAATTTAAAAATAAACAGTTAAATATTGTTAAGGTAGAAAAAAAATTAGCTTTCGACATGACATATTTAAAAAATTATGTAAAATATTGAGATAAACAATAATAATAATAATATAAAATTTATTTGAATATCAAATAATAATTGAATAAAAAATATTTTTAAATTTAAATTAAAAAATAATATAGGTAGCTTGTGCAAAAATGAGACGATTACCAAAATGCCATTTATGTGAAACTAAAATGCATTGTTAAATAATATTCATATAGAGCTTAATTCTCTATTAAATGGCATATAAAACATTCTAATATGAACAACATAAATGAGTTAAACTTTTGATAAAGTTTCAAAATTCATTTTATTATCTTTTAGTGTTAAAACTATTGCAGTTTAATTAAGTAAAACTCTTTTTATTATGTCTAGTATTCTTTTCCATCTCGGATGGATATTTTTAAGCTTCTACTAAGGAATTTTCTAACCTTTTTGTTTGTCAATGAGAAGTTTAGAAAAATTAGAAGATTTTTTAAATATTTTGGAATTATTCATAATTTTATCTAAAGTGTTAGATATAATATTGTTTTAATAATATTAGTTAACATTATTATAATAAGTATGAGCTAGATTATGATGTGATACCAATCAGTCATAAAGTGCTTAAAGCAACTTAGCTTTATCAGTAGAAGCACTCTTTAAAAACAATTTAGATTAACATCTCTAATTCTTTTAGTATTTATAAGACTAGTTTATTATTATACGCATCTGTATGACTGCTATTTATCTCTTTTGTTCATAGGACTACTCCTATTCCTTAAAAAATTTATACACCTATTAAAAATGAAAAATTTTTAGTGATTAAGTTGGTGGGTGAAAGACTCTTAATATTAAAGGAATATTTTTTATAAAAAATTAATTAATTTAATTTTATCATAGT
Source organism: Tetrahymena borealis (assembly GCA_000260095.1). NCBI lineage: Eukaryota > Ciliophora > Oligohymenophorea > Hymenostomatida > Tetrahymenidae > Tetrahymena > Tetrahymena borealis. The sequence continues at coordinate 751,934 of JH651252.1, read as the reverse complement.
TGCCTTATTTTATTATTAATTGAATTATTTAATAATAAAGAAAAAAAATAAAATGAAATAAAATTATTTTTTGTTTTCAAAAGATTATAAAACTGCACTTAAAAAAATTGTAATATTTTATTTTTAATTTTGTGATGATAATATTCATTATGTTCTTTTAAATTTAGAAAAAGATTTTTAGGATATATTAGAAATAATGATATTTAATGAAATATATAACACTACAATACTTAATGCTTTTTAAATGATATTGAAAGATTAATATTTTAAAAATAATTTTCAATCCTCATATTAATCAAATATGATAAATGAGTCAATTAAAGTAATTTTAAAATTTGTATGATAAAGACCGATGCAAACCCTAAGATCTTAATAATTATGAAGATTTTATTTAAAATTGTCATTTAAACCAAGTTTATATTAGTAATTTGGATAATCTAGTACTTCTAATATCTAATCCTATAAACAAACTCTCATTTCTATCATATTATCTCCTTAAGTAAAACCATTCCCTTTCATTAATTTATCAATACCCTTATCTGAGTATTTTTTAATTTAGTTGTTCTCATATATAAGATAGGAGCATAAGTTTTCTGAATATCCAAGTGTTGTAGATATATTTTTATTTTACATTAATCCTAAAAAGAAAATTTTTAGACTATTTACAGTAGATTCTATTTTAAATCTAAAAATATATTTTTTATCTTATTCTAAATTTAAATCTAAAATGCATTGAGCCCAATTATTTTCCATTAATGTGACCTCTTATTATGAATTTTCAATTTTATTAATAACAATATTATTATAACTTTTATTGCAATTCGTTCTAAGTAACTAAATATTTGGTATCTTCCAATATGGTTAAATTCCAATGAGATCAAAAATAGGATACTTTTTGAAAATTTTATCAATTTCATCATTTTTAAAATAATATTTTATCATTTTATTTTAATTTTATACTTTGTTTGTTTAACTCTGATTATAATTATTATTCTATTCTAATTCTTTTCTTTTTTACATCAATATTAATAGATCATCAAGAATTTCATCAGATAATACTGAAAAGAAGTCAAATTTATTTCTATCTTTAAAGATTAAACTAAATTCTAGTCTATCTAAATATGGATATTGGTCTATTATAAATTTTTCTAATTATTCATTAAAACTATCATGAGTAAAATTAAATTTGTTTTTGATTAAGTTACTGATTTCTTTTATCTTAATTTCGCTTTTAACAGAATTTATATAATCTTCATTATTATTATTGAGAAGTTTTAAGTGATTTACATATTCATCTATTAAATCTAATTATTCATCATTTATTAATGAGAAATCAATTGGCTTTTTATTTTCTTTAAAAATGTTTTCAAATGATAGTTATTCAAAAATTGGGTTTATTTTTTTGAATGTCTACTTTAAAGATGATAGAAATGAATCTGAACAATAATTAGATTGATTAGAAATTAATTTCATTACAATATCAATTTTATCACCTTATTATTAAAATTAATTTTAAGGAGATATTTACTCATTAAAAAAGGTAAGTTCATCAATAATACCAAGTATTTTATGCTAGATTGCATTAGGATATTCAAAATTGATAATACTTTTAGTATTTTCACATTTAGTAAGTAGATTTTAGAGTAATTAAGTATTTCTATCTTTTTAAGATTCGATTTGTTAAACAAACCTTTAGCATTCTAATATTCCATGTTTGAGAGTATCTTATTTTACATTAGAAAGAAGCTATCTAAGTTAAGATATGCTTGAAATATCTTAATATTGCTTGATAATTTATTCTCTTTCTAATGGTAATTAAAGAGCATGATTAACCATATTCTTTTAGCAAATATCTAACTTTTTTAATATCTCTTCTTTTAAATTGTTAAAGTAGTCTATTATCTATTAAACAATAGATGACTGAGTATTAATTGAAGTCAATTCAATTAGTTTTTTGGTGATATTATAATCATTAACCGGTGGCCATTTTTAAATGATGTGTGAAGATCCTTAATCTATAATCTATTAGATTAATAAATAGTTGATACCTTTAAAAGAGAGATCTTCGTTAATGCAAGTTGAACAATAAAATAGATTTTGATTATTGAATTCATTAACCTGAATGAATTCAATATCCTTATTTGAATGCTTTTAGCATTTTAGATATGATTGCGTCTAAATAATATTCATTTATATAAATTCTTCTTTAATTGTTGTTTTGTTAGTTTTTGTTAATTAATTAATTAGTTGATTGATTATTTTTTACATTGAATTCCTACATCTAATTATTATTAAAGTTAATTAATGAATTTCTTTACCTAAATTTATCTATCTCTATCAATGAAATTAATCTTGGCTTGAAAATATATAAGAAAAATTAAATAAATGAAAGATAAACAGTTAATATATAACATGAATATTATAATTTTCTTCTTTTCTTTTTTCTATTCTAAAATCTTAAAAATAAAGATTAGAGAAATTTAATTGAGATATTATAAAAATTATAAAATATTATTATATATTGTATATCTAGTATATATTTAATATGATTATTTGACATTTATTTTATCTTTAAAATTTGAAATATAATTAATTTATAATAATATCAAGTTAATAAAATTAATATGAATTCAATTTAAATTAAATATACTAAAATAAAAATTAATTATCCACTAATGTTCTACAACCAAAAAATTAATATTTTAAGAATAATTTTCAATCCATAAATTACTCAGCTATTAGTGAATCTATTAAAGTAACTTTCGATTTTGTATTATAAAGACCAATAAAAACCCTAAGATCTTAATAATTATGAAGATTTTATTTTTAATTGTCATTTAAACCAAGTTTATATTTATAATTAGGATAATCTAGTAGTTCTAGTATCTAACCCTATAAGTAAACTCTCATTTCAATCATATTATCTCCTTAACTAAAACCATTCCCTTTCATTTATTTATCAATTCCGAGATCTGATCTTTTTTTAATTTAATTATTTTAGTAAACAAGATCGCAGCTCAATTTTTCTTAATATCCAAGGGTTGTTGATATGTTTTTATTTTATATTAATCCTAATAAGAAAATTTTGTCATTATTATCATAAGAATCTATTTTAAATCTAAAAATATATTTTTTATCTAATTCTAAATTTAAATCTAAAATGCATAGAGACCAATTATTTTCCTTTAATATAACCTCATATTATGAATTTCTGATTTTATTAATAACAATATTATTTTAATTACTATTAAAATTTGTTCTAAGTAACTAAATATTTGGTATCTTTTTTTGTTAAATTTCTATGAGATCAAATATAGGATACTTTTTGAAAATTTTATCAATTTCATTGTTTTTATAATAACTTTTTATCATTTCATTTTCATTTTATACCATCTATGTTTAACTCTGATTATAATTATTATTCTATTCTAATTCTTTTCTTTTTTACATCAATAAATATAGATCTTCAAGAAATTCATCAGATAATACTGAAAAGAAATCAAATTTATTTCTATCTTTAAACAGTAAACTAAAGTCTAGTCTATCTAAAAATGGATATTGGTCAATTATGAACTTCTCTAATTATTCATTAAAACTAACATGAGTAAAATTAAATTAGTTTTTGATTATTCTACTGATTTCTTTTATTTTAATTTGGCTTTTAACTTAATTTATATAATCTTCGTTGCTATTTTTGAGAAGTTTTACATGATTTATGTAATTATCTATTAAATCTAATTATTCAATATTTATAAATGAGAAATCTATGGGCTTTTTATTTGCTTTAAAACTGTTATCAAATGATAGTTATTCAATTATTGGGTTTATTTTTATGAATGTCTATTTTAAAGAAGATAGAAATTAATCAGAACAATGATTAGATTGATTAGAAATTAATTTCATTACAATATCAATTTTAGTGTTATTAGTTGAGTCTTATTATTAAGGTTGATTCTAGAGAGATATTTACTCATTAAAAAAGGTAATTTCATCAATAATACCAAGTATTGTTTGCTTCATTGCATTAGGATATTCGAAATTGATAAGACTTTTAATATTTTCACTTTTAGTAAGTAGACTTTAGAGTAATTAAGTATTTCTATCTTTTTAAGACTCAATTTGTTAAACAAACCTTTAACATTCTAATATTCCATGTTACAGGGTATCTTATTTTAGATTAGAAAGTAGCTATCTAAGCTAAGATATACTTGAAATATCTTAATATTGCTTGATAATTTATTCTCGCTCCAATGGTAATTAAAGAGCATTATTAACCATATTCTTTTAACAAATATCTAACTTTTTTAATATCTCTTCTTTTAAATTGTTAAAGTAATCTATAATCTATTAAACAATAGATTACTGAGTATTGATTGAAGTCAATTCAATTAGTTTTTTGGAGATATCATAATCATTAACAGGTGGCCATTTTTAAATGATGTGGGAAGATCCTTAATCTATGATCTATTAGATTAGTAAATAGTTGATACCTTTAAAAGAGAGATCCTCGTTAACACAAGTTGAACAATAAAATAGATTATTATTATTCAATTCATTAATCTGAATGAATTCGATATCCTTATTGGAATGTTATTAGCATTTTAAATTTGATTGTGACTAGATAATATTCATTTATATATATTCTTCTTTATTAATTGTTTTGTTAGTTTTTGTTAATTAATTAATTGATTATTTATTACATTCAATTACTATATCTAATTAATATAAAGGTCAATCAATGAATATCTTATCTTAAATATATTTATTTATTTCTATTTACAAAATTAAATAAAATAATAATCACCAATAAATATACTAATATATTTGGTTGAAAATATTTAATAGAAAAAACTAAATACAGGAAAGATAAACATTTAAATATACAGTAAATTTATTATATTTTTTTCTATTATTTTTCTATTAAAAACCTTAAAATAAAAAGGAATATATTTTGACAAAACATTTTTATTGATTAATTTTATTATTATATCTTATCATATTGCAAAAGGATTTTTATCTAGAAAGAATGATTAATAATGATTAAACATTAATGAGAATTGAAGTTAGTAAATTTTAAATATAATTAAAAATTGTAATTATGGATGATACTTCAACAAATTATTGTATTAAATGATGGAATTCATGTAGACTTTCTAGTATTAAATTTTTATTGATCCTAGACAATACCAGATGGTTATACAGGAAATTTGCATAAATTTAGGCATTTTTTAATTATTTTTATAATAGAAATATCGAATTGTAATATATATTTTATTGTAATTATTTATGTTTTTATAATAAATGTAGAAAGAAACTTTATTTAAATTTAATTAAAATTTTTTTAATAAATATTAAAATTAGAAATCATAATATAATTATTTTTAGAGTTAAAGTTTATCATAAACAAATTATTAATAATTATTATTTATTTTATCTATATTAACCTTATCCTATTAAGAGAATGAAAGCATGATCTAAAATCTAATAATAGGTTAATTATTTTTTTAAAAAGTATTTTTATTTATAAAAAAAATTTTAACATTAAATATTTCTAAACAAGAAAATGTAGTACATGAAATTATATATTGAAAAATTAATATTTTAAGAATAATTTTCAATCCATATATTACTCATCTATTAGTGAATCTATTAAAGTAACTTTAAAGTTTTTTTAAAAAAGACCAATACAAACCCTAAGATCTTAATAGTTATGAAAATTATATTTTTAACAATCATTTAAACCAAGTTTATATTTGTAATTTGGATAATCTAGTACTTCTAATATCTAATCCTATAAACAAACTCTCATTTCTATTATATTATCTCCTTAACTAAAACCATTCCCTAACATTTATTTATCTATACCAAAGGTACCCTAGCATTTTTTAATTTAGTTGTTCTAGTATTAAAGCTAGCAGCACAATTGTTCACTATATCCATCTATTGTAGATATACTTTTATTTTATATTAATCCTAAAAAGAAATCTTTTACTTTATTTTCAACAGAATCTATTTTAAATCTAAAAATATATTTTTTATCTTATTCTAAATTTAAATCTAAAATGCATAGAGCCCAAACACTTTCCTTTAATCTGACCTCATATTACGAATTTCCGATTTTATTAATAACAATATTATTGTAATTATTCTAATAATTCGTTCCAAGTAACTAAATATTTAGTATCTTTTATTATTTAGTTCCAACAAGATCAAAAATAGGATACTTTTTGAAAATATTATCAATTTCATCGTTTTTAAAATATCTTTTTATCATTTCTTTTTCATTTTATACCATCTATGTTTAACTTTGATTATAACTATTATTCTATTCTAGTTCTTTTCTTTTTTAAATCAATACAAATAGATCATCAAGAATTTCATCAGATAATGCTGAAAAGAAATCAAATTTATTTCTATCTTTAAAGATTAAACTAAAGTCTAGTCTATCTAAAAATGGATATTGGTCAA
>JH651252.1:698892-736713 GCA_000260095.1 Tetrahymena borealis | reverse complement strand
ATTAAAAAAGGTGATTTCATCAATAATACCAAGTATTGTTTGTTTGATTGCATTAGGATATTCAAAATTGATCTGACTTTTAATATTTTCACATTTAGTAAGTAGACTTTAGAGTAATTAAGTATTTTTATCTTTTTAAGACTCAATTTGTTTAACAAACCTTTAACATTCTAATATTCCATGTTACAGAGTATCTTATTTTAGATTAGAAAGAAGCTATCTAAGTTATGATATACTTGAAATATCTTAATATTGCTCGATTATTTATTCTCGCTCTAATGGTAATTAAAGAACATGATTAACCATATTTTTTTAGCAAATATCTAACTTTTTAAATATTTCTTCTTTTAAATTGATAAAATAGTCTATTATCTGTTAAACAATAGATGATTCATTATTAATAGAAGTTAATTCAATTAGTTTTTTGGTGACATCATAATCATTAACAGGTGGCCATTTTTAAATGATGTGGGAAGATCCATAATCTATAATCTATTAGATTAGTAAATAGTTGATGCCTTTAAAAGAGAGATCTTCATTAACGCAAGTTGAGCAATAAAATAGATCTTGATTATTCAATTCATTAATCTGAATGAATTCAATATCCTTATTTGAATGCTTTTAGCATTTTAGATATGATTGCGTCTAAATAATATTCATTTATATATATATTCCTCTTTAATATATGTTTTGTTAGTTTTTGTTAATTAATTAATTGATTATTTTTTACATTGAATTCCTACATCTAATTAATATAAAGGTCAATCAATGAATATCTATTATCAAACTTATCTATTTCTATCTATAAAATTAAACATACTAATATCTTTACTTAACATTTATAAAAAATAAATAAATAGATGAAAGATAAACATTAAAGTACACTGCAAAAATAAAGAGGAAAATATTTTTAAAAAAATACTTTTATTGATCAATTTTATTATTAAAAATATTTTTATCCTTATAAAAATATTTTAATATTATTTATTTCTAAACAAGAAATGTAGTTTATGAAATTAGATATTGAACAATTAATATTTTAAAAATAATTTTCAATTTATATAATAATCAACTATTAGTGAATCAATTAAACTAACTTTTAAGCCTGTATAATAAATACCAAAACAAACCCTAAGATCTTAATAATTATAAAGGTTTTATTTTTATTCGTCATTTAAACCAAGTTTATATTTGTAATTTGGGTAATCTATTACTTCTAATATCTAATCCTATAAACAAACTCTCATTTCTAACATATTATCTCCTTAACAAAAACCATTCCCTTTCATTTATTTACTAATGCCTTCATATGAACCTTTTTTAATTTATTTGTTCTTGTATATAAGATAGCAGGATAATTTTTCTGAATATCCAAGTGTTGTAGATATGTTTTTATCTTATACTATATTTAAATCTAAAATGCATTAAGCCCAACATCTATTACTTTCCTTTAATCTGATCTCATATTACTAATTTCCGATTTTATTAATAACAATATTATCTTAACTGTTATTAAAATTCGTTCCAAGTAACTAAATATTTTGTATCTTTTATGGTTAATTTCCAAAGAGGTCAAAAATAGGATACTTTTTGAAAATTTTATCAATTTCATCCTTTTTATAATAAAATTTTAACATTTCATTTTCATTATAGACCTTCTATGTTTAACTTAGATTATAATTATTATTATTTTCTAATTCTTTTCTTTTTTTCATCAATAGAAATAGATCATCAAGAATTTCATCAGATAATACTGTAAAGAAATCAAATTTATTTCTATTTTTAAATATTAAACTAAAGTCTAATCTATCTAAAAATGGATATTGGTCTATTATAAATTTCTCAAATTATTTATTAAAACTAGCATGAGTAAAATTAAATTAGTTTTTGATTAAGCTACTGATTTCTTTTATTTTAATTAGACTTTTAACTGAATTTTTATAATCATCGTTGTTATTTTAGAGAAGTTTTACATGATTTATATATTTATCAATTAAATATAATTATTCATTATTAATTAATGAGAAATCAATTGGCTTTAAATTTTCTTTAAAAATATTATCAAATGATTGTTATTCAATAATTGGGTTTATTATTTTGAATGTCTATTTTAAAAAGGATAAAAATGAATCAGCACAATAATTAGATTAATTAGAAATTAATTTCATTACAATATCAATTTTATCAGTGTTATTTGATCCTTATTAAGATTGATTCTATTGTGATATTTACTCATTAAAAAAGGTAACCTCATCAATAATACCAAGTATTGTTTGTTTTATTGCATTAGGATATTCAAAATTGATCTGGCTATTAATATTTTCACTTTTAGTAAGTAGACTTTAGAGTAATTAAGTATTTCTATCTTTTTAAGACTCAATTTCTTAAACAAACCTTTAACATTCTAATATTCCATGTTACAGAGTATCTTATTTTAGATTAGAAAGAAGCTATCTTAGTTAAGAAATACTTGAAATATCTTAATATTGCTTGATTATTTATTCTCTTTCTAATGGTAAATAAAGAGCATGATTAACCATATTTTTTTAGTAAATTTCTAACTTTTTTAATATCTCTTCTTTTAAATTGTTAAAGTAGTCTATTATCTATTAAACAATAGATGAATGAGTATTAATTGAAGTCAAATCAATTAGTTTTTTGATGATATCATAATCATTAACAGGTGGCCATTTTTAAATGATGTGAGAAGATCCTTAATCCATAATCTATTAGATTAATAAATAGTTGATACCTTTAAAACAGAGATCTTCATTAACACAAATTGAACAATAAAATAGATTTTGATTATTAAATTCATTAACTTGTATTAATTCAATATCCTTATATGAATGCTTTTATCATTTTAAATTTGATTATGTCTAAATAATATTCATTTATATATATTCCTCTTTAATAGTTATTTTGTTAGTTTTTGTTAATTAATTAATTGTTACTTTATATTCCTACTTCAAATTAATATAAAGGTGAATCAATTAATGAATGTAGTTTCTTAAATTAATCTATCTCAATCTATAAAATTAAATATACTAATAATAACAAATATAATAATATCTTTGGTTGAAAATATTTATAAGAAAAAATTAAATAGATGAAAGATAAACAGTTAAATATACAGCACATTTATTATATATTTCTTTATTCTATTCTAAAATCTTAAAATAAATTAATGTAAAAAATTTGTAATAGATTTATTTTATAAATAACCAAAAGTTAAAATTTTCTATATATTTAATAAATACAGCTTCAGATAATCCAAAAAATAAATTTTAAAGATTTCTAACAATGATCATAGTAGATTTTATTTTAAAATAATGGATTAACAATTCTCTTAGAGGTCAAAACACAACACTTATTTGGACTCTTAAAGTTGGTCTATGTTCCTCAGAGATATTATGTAGATAGTCTTTCCATACTATTATGAATGGAATCTTGATAACGAGATTAGGATCTTCATTATAAGGGAAGATTTATTTTAAAAAGTATTTTTATTCTTAAAAATATATTAAAGTATTAAATATTTCTATACAAGAAAATGTAACATATAAAATTAGATATTTATAAATTAATATTTTAAGAATAATTTTCATTCAACATATTAATCAACTATTAGTGAATCAATTAAAGTAACTTTCAAGTTACTATATAAAAGACCAAAACAGACCCTAAGATCTTAATAACTACGAAGAATTTATTTTGAATTATCATTTAAACCTAGTTTATATTTGTAATTTGGATAATCTAGTACTTCTAATATCTAATCCTATAAACAAACTCTCATTTCTATCATATTATCTCCTTAACTAAAACCATTCCCTTTCATTTATTTATCAATACCCTTATCTGATCGTTTTTTAATTTAATTGTTCTCATATTCAATATGGCAGCACAACTATTCATCAATTCCGAGTGTTTTAGAAATGTTTTTATTTTAAATTAATGATAAAAAGAAAATTTTTAAACTAGTATCAGTAGAATCTATTTTAAATCTAAAAATATATTTTTTGTCTTATTCTAAATTTAAATCTAAAATGAATTGAGCCCATTTATTCTGCTTTATACTGAACTCATATTATGAATTTCCAATTTTATTAATAATAATATGATTGTAATTATTATTATAATTTGTTCCAAGTAACTAAATATTTGATATCTTTTATTGTTTAGGTCGAACGAGATCAAAAATAGGATACTTTTTGAAAATTTTATCAATTTCATCACTTTTATAATTACATTTAATCATTTCATTTTCATTTAATACCATATATGTTTAACTCTGATTATAATTATTATTCTATTCTAATTCTTTTCTTTTTTACATCAATAAATATAGATCATCAAGAATTTCATCAGACAATACTGAAAAGAAATCAAATTTATTTCTATCTTTAAAGATTAAACTAAAGTCTATTCTATCTAAAAATGGATATTAGTCAATTATGAATTTCTCAAATTATTCATTAAAACTAACATGAGTAAAATTAGATTAGTTTTTCATTAGGTTACTGATTTCTTTTATTTTAATTTAGCTTTTAACTGAATTTTTATAATCATCGTTGTTATTATTTTAGAGAAGTTTTACATGATTTACATATTCATCTATTAAATCTAATTAATCAGTATTTATTAATGAGAAATCAATTGGCTTTTTATTTTCTTTAAAAATGTTATCAAATGATAGTTTTTAAAAAATTGGGTTTATTATTTTGAATGTCTATTTTAAAGAAGATAGAAATGAATCTGAACAATAATTAGATTCATTAGAAATTAAATTCATTACAATCTCAATTTTATCAGTATTATTAGTTGAGTCTTATTATTAAGATTGATTCTATAGAGATATCTACTCATTAAAAAATGTAATTTCATCAATAATACCAAGTATAGTTTGCTTCATTGCATTAGGATATTCGAAATTGATAAGACTTTTAATATTTTCACATTTAGTAAGTAGACTTTAGAGTAATTAAGTATTTCTATCTTTTTAAGACTCAATTTGTTAAACAAACCTTTAACATTCTAGTATTCCATGTTACAGAGTATCTTATTTTACATTAGAAAGAAGCTATCTAAGTTAAGATATGCTTGAGATATCTTAATATTGCTTGATTATTTATTCTCTCTCTAAAGGTAATTAAAGAGCATGATTAACCATATTCTTTTAGCAAATATCTAACTTTTTTAAAATCTCTTCTTTTAAATTGTTAAAGTAGTCTACTATCTATTAAACAATAGAAGACTGAGTATTAACTGAAGTCAATTCAATTAGTTTTTTAGTGATATCGTAATCATGAACAGGTGGCCATTTTTAAATGATATGGGAAGTTCCTTAATCTATAATCTATTAGATTAATAAATAGTTGATGCCTTTAAAAGATAGATCTTCATTAACGCAAGTTGAACAATAAAATAGATTTTAATTATTGAATTCATTAACCTGAATGAATTCAATATCCTTATTGGAATGTTTTTAGCATTTTAAATTTGATTATGACTAGATAATATTCATTTATATATATATTCCTCTTTAATAGTTGTTTTATTAGTTTGTGTTAATTAATTAATTGATTGTTTTTTACATTAAATTCTTACACCTAATTAAAATAAAGGTCAATTAATGAATATCTTTTCTTAAATATATCTATCTCTAACTATAAAATTAAATATACTATTATATTGGCTTGAAAATATTAATAAGAAAAAATTAAATAGATGAAAGATAAACAGTTAAATACAAAGCAAGTTTATTATATTTTTCTTCTTTTCTTTTTTCTATTCTAAAATTTAAAAATAAAGACTCACTAATAATTTCATTACTTTAAAATAGATTCAGAATTAGATTGAAAATTGTTTAAATATAATTGATAGTAATTCCCCTTATTAAATTTAAAGAAATTCTATTATTTTTTTTTAATTTTAAGCTATTTTATTAACAAGCATATAAAATTAAAATTTAAAAAATTTGATCTAATTATTAATAATTTAGAACTATTAATTAATTATAAAAGCTTAATATATATTTTTCATTTTAATTTTAATATTTTTATTAATTATTTCCAAAGATTATCATTTGTATATTAATAAACAGAAAAGTTAAAAATAGTATTAAAGTAAATTTAAAAAATTAATACAGTATATTAAAAAATAAAAGTAATTATTAACATAAGAATTCCTTGTAAATTAAAGTTACATCAATCATATAATTTTAAAAAATTAATGATTATTTTTATAATATTTCTTAGTGTGTATTATAATTGAATTATTTATTTAATCAGTAAAGAGAAAATTTATAGTTTTTGAAGTAAGTAGAACATCATAAATAATTTATAGATTTATCATTAATTTAGAGAAAATTAAAGACTTTTAAAAGGAATATATATATATATATTTTCCATTAAAATTTTTTTATAGTAGAGATATATAAGTGAATCAAAGGTTTTTAAAGATTGAATATAGTAATTAATAAGATAAAGTATTTAATTAAGTTAATAGATTTTATTGTTAAGACAGAGTACTGTTAATGATAATAGCTCATTCTATCTATGAAACATTAATTATTCAATCAGGTATCACTAATTATTATGATCTATTTCTTTTATTCAATTCCTTTTTTCATTGCGACTTCTTTTTGCTGGAATCTTTGCATTTCTTTAAGGATATTTATTTCAATTGTCCTTAATTTATTTCCTAAATCAGATTTCTCATTTAGCAGCTATCTTATTTAAATTTCTAAATCTGATATATGTTTAACATATTAAAATTTTTCACTGATATAGGTTTCATTTTCTTTCTTTAATTGAGCTATCTCTTTCTTTTATTCTTCAATTATTTTCCTTTCTTATTCTTTATCAAGCGATCCTTGCCTGTTATCATCTTATTCTACTTTTACTTTTTAATAATCTATCTTCACAAAAAAATCATCAAATTATTTCAATGGAAATGGCTAAGGTAAGGAATTATGAGCGCTTACTACATCCGAAGGCTATTAATAGTAAAGATGCTCTTATTTTAGTTAATATTCTTATTAGATATCTGTTTTTTCTTCTTCTTTTTCCATTTAATTTGTAATATTATTTAAATCTGATTATTAATCTACATCATTGTAAAAATGAATCAAGAGGATGTTCTTAAAAGGAGAGTCTACTACTTTATCTCTTAATCTAACAATTCTCACTTATTAATCCAATTTAGACTTGCGGGCTACTATATACTAAAATCTGTTAAGTATTTAAATTCTACTGTTGGTAGTTTTAGATTTTGTAGATCTAAATCTAGTAAACCCTATATCTGATACTACTTTTATTAAACCTTTTGCTTCTGTTTGAATAAAAAACCACCTTCCTTATCGTGCCTTCTTTTTTATTTCTTATATACTAGCAAAATCAAATCTTCCCTTAGTATGCTTCTTATTGAATTACTAATAAATATCATGATAAAATTCATCTAAGTCTTTTACATCAGCAAATTAATCAGGTTTGAAATCAAGAATTCTATACTTGATGGCCTTAGGTTTTTTCTTCCTTATTTATTTCTTAAGATTTTAAAGCTATTTTTTCATAATTATTACCAATATTTAAATAGATGTTTTTAAATATAAATAATTATAATAATTTATGATAAATAGAAAGTTCGTAATTCAATCATTTTTTAAATTTTTATATCTAATGATTAAAGTTTTGTTTCTACTCTAATTATGATAAATATTGGCAATATTTTTATTTTAAATATACCTTCCTTCATCATTAATTAAGAAAAGGCTGGTCTTATTATTTTAAAATTTAAAATCTGTTTGAAAAAATATGGTATGGAAAACTGTTATGAGGAAGTTGAAATTACTGCATTATAGCAGGATGAACCCCCCTTGCAAATAGAATTATTTTTAAATTATTTCTCAAAAGTGAGAAATCTCGTTCCGTGTAGTACCTCTTGCTAAATAATTTACTATGATAAATTAAAATTAAAATTAATTTAATTTCCTACAATATTTAATATATTTTTAAAGTCATTCACAACATAATAACTCAGCTTAGCTCTATTATGTTTTTAAATAGGCTCAATTCGACTTTCTCCATCTAATGACTAGAAAAGCTAAGATATAATTAGCTCCCATCTCTAGTTCCAATTGATTTAAAATATAATAATAGGTTATAAAATTTATTTAAAAAAGTATTATTTTTGTAAAAAAAATATTTAAAAATTGAAAATATATTTCTAAACAAGAAAATGTAGTTTATGAAATTAAATTTTGAAAAATTAATATTTTAACAATAATTATCAATCTACATATTAATCAACTATTAGTGAGTCAATTAAAGTAACTTTCAAATAAGCATGATAAAAACCAATACAAACTCTAAAATCTTACTAATTAAGAAGATTTTATTTTTAATTGTCATTTATACCTAGTTTATAATTGTAATTTGGATAATCTAGTACTTCTAATATCTAATCCTATAAGCAAACTCTCATTTCTATCATATTATCTCCTTAACTAAAACCATTCCCTTTCATTTATTTATCAATACCCTTATCAGAGCGTTTTTTAATTTAGTTGTCCTTGTATTCAAGATAGCAGCACAGGTTTTCTTCATGTCCACCAGTTGTAGATATATTTTTATTTTATATTAATGATAAATAGAAAATTTTTAGATTAATATCAGTAGAATCTATTTTAAATCTAAAAATATATTTCTTATCTAATTCTAAGTTTAAATCTAAAATAAATTGAACCCATTTATTATTATTTTCCTTTAATCTGAGCTCATATGATGAATTTCCGATTTTATTAATGACAATATTATTTTAATTATTTTCATAATTTGTTCCAAGTAACTAAATATTTGGTATCCTCCTATCTGGTTAAATTCCTACGAGATCAAAAATAGGAAACTTTTTGAAAATTTTATCAATTTCATCGTTTTTATAATAACATTTTATCATTTCATTTTCGTTTTATACCCTATATGTTTAACTCTGATTATAATTATTATTCTATTCTAATTATTTTCTTTTTTACATCAATAGAAATAGATCATCAAGAATTTCATCAGATAATACTGTAAAGAAATCAAATTTATTTCTATCTTTAAACATTAAACTAAAGTCTAGTCTATCTAAAAATGGATATTAGTCGATTATGAATTTCTCGAATTATTCATTAAAACTAACATGAGTAAAATTAAATTAATTTTTGATAATGCTACTGATTTCTTTTATTTTAATTTGGCTTTTAACAGAATTTTTATAATCGTTGTTATTATTTTTGAGAAGTTTTACATGATTTACATATTCATCTATTAAATCTAATTATTCAGTATTTACTAATGAGAAATCAATTGGCTTTTTATTTTCTTTAAAAATATTATCAAATGGTAGTTATTCGATAATTGGGTTTATTTTTTTGAATGTCTATTTTAAAGAGGATAGAAATGAATCAGAGCATTAATTAGATTGATTAGAAATTAATTTCATTACAATATCAATTCTATCAGTATTATTTGAATCTTATTAAGATTGATTTATTTGAGATATTTACTCATTAAAAAAGGTAACTTCATCTATGATACCAAGTATTGTTTGCTTGATTGCATTAGGATATTCAAAATTGATAAGACTTTTAATATTTTCACATTTAGTAAGTAGACTTTAGAGTAATTAAGTATTTCTATCTTTTTAAGACTCAATTTCTTAAACAAACTTTTAACATTCTAATAATCCATGTTGCAGAGTATCTTATTTTACATTAGAAAGAAGCTATCTAAGTTAAGATATACTTGAAATATCTTAATATTGCTTGATTATTTATTCTCGCTCTAATGGTAACTAAAGAGCATTATTAACCATATTCTTTTAGCAAACATCTAACTTTTTTAATATGTCTTCTTTTAAATTGTTAAAATAGTCTATTATCTATTAAACAATAGATGATTGAGTATTAATTGAAGTGAATTCAATTAGTTTTTTGGTGATATCATAATCATTAACAGGTGGCCATTTCTAAATGATGTGGGAAGATCCTTAATCTATAATCTATTAGATTAATAAATAGTTAATACCTTTAAAAGATAGATCTTCGTTAACGCAAGTTGAACAATAAAATAGATTTTGATTATTTAATTCATTTACTTGGATAAATTCAATATCCTTATTTGAATGTTTTTAGCATTTTAAATTTGATTGCAACTAAATAATATTCATTTATATATATTCTTCTTTAACAGCTGTTTTGTTAGTTTTTATTAATTAATTAATTGATTGATTGATTAATTTTAACAATCTACTCCTACGTCTAATTAATATAAGGGTCAATCAGGGAATAGGGCCAATGTAAATCCCTTATTTAATTATATTTATAATACTTTATTTATACTTTTTGTAATTTAGTTTCTAAAATAACTAAGAAAATAAACTCTTAAATTCATAAGATATTTATTCTAAATATAATACAGCAATATTGATAAGATGAAAACATAGATTATAATGATTAGATACTTTAGTCATATATATTAATATATTGGTAATTTATAAATATTGCAAACCGTTTTCTCAAAAAAATACCACTATATTCTAAGAGAATTTTTTTTGCCAATATTTTGTTGTGAAGATATTGATCATTCATAATTTAGAATGTTTAAGGTATATCGATTATAAATTTTATATATTATTACCATTATAATTGATAATCTATCTATATCATGAGTGGTTTGGCAATTTTAATTTGAAAATATTTCAGGTAGTTTCTACTTAGTTATTAATCAATAAGAATATGTTTATAAATAACTCTATATTGATTTATTATTTTGTCAAGAAGATAAGGTAAAAAATATTAATTAATTACCATAAATTTCTAAAGTGAGAGAAGGAAAAAATTTAATAGTGTAAAAAAATATTAAATATAATAAATTTTGCGTATTATCAAAGTCATAAGAAAAATTAGTTTTTATTGTTTGTGGAAATTAATATTAAATTGCATTCTTAGATTTTATGTCCATTTTATAAATGATATGCTTGCTTTCAGGTTACAAGTTACTGTAAAAAAATAATAGATTTATTATTATTATCATTTAGAAAAGTACCTATAGAAAAATGATTCGATTTGAAGAATAATTTCTATTTGTTAACTTTTTCTTTTCTTTCAAGAAAATGCGAATTTTTATCATTATAAGTTTGTAACCTAAATTATTATAAGAAAATTTACTTATCAAATTGTATAAAGAGATATCTATGTAACAAAAAAGAGGATATATAAAAAGAAAGAAAAGCACCTATTAAAAGGGTTTCATATGTAATTTCAAGGATGCTAAGTAGTATAAAATTTAATAGTTTTAACTTATTTTAGATCCTTCTCTTCATATGCATAAGTTATAATCTAAAATTTATCTTTAAAAATGGATATTTTACTTTTTTAAATACACTTTATCATATCATTATCAATTTAAAACATTCGAGTATTTTATTAGATTAATTTGAATTAAGTGATATCTTTTATTAATAACATACCATAGACCCCTTTGTACAAGGTTACCTCATTTATTGATATTTTTATTTATTTATAATAAGTAAATTACTATAATATCAATTTGAAATTGTTAAAATTATTTCTAACCATATTTACTAATTAATAATAAGTTTTCAAGTGTGAATAGGCATTATTGACTATTATCCTTTTAAATCTTAAAAAAGAAAATTAAGAAGAGAAGTGATTATTTTTCTAAAAATTTGTGGTGAAATTAGTGTGAAGAAAAGCATAAGTATTTCAAAATTTAAATAACTAGTGGAAATAGTAATAAAATATTCTGATGAATAGAAAGTTAAATAATAACCAATTTTTTGATAGATCGTAATCTCTTCTGAAATCTATCATTTATAGTATAAAAGCAAGCTATCTTTATTAATTTCTCTTACTCTTTAAGATTTGGTAAAATTATGTAGAATAATGTATATAATAGATAGGGAAAGTAGATAAATAAACTTCACAATGGAAATTAAAATAAATACTTTTTTAAAAATCAAGATTAAAATATTTTTAGTATCATCTAATAATACTGCTAAAAAACTAATTATAAATTAAAAGTGAAAAAGGAAATTTTAATCAAAAATAAATAAATAAAATACTTTTATTATTAATGATAAAAATATTTGTAGTCCCTTCTTATTTATGTCTTTCAAAAATTGACTAAGAGATCAAAATATAAATATAATATTAATTAAAAACATTGAAAGTCAATCAATCTAAAATGGGAAATGATACTTCTTATAAAGATCAGCTTAATAAACACTTTCCAATAGTTTCTCCTGTTTTTTAAAAATTGAATTATTAAAATATCGAATTAAATGAAAAAAAAGCTGAGAAAATATGTTTATTCGACAAGAAATTTGTACTCAATTACTCTTTGGATTTCCTTAGCTTCATATAAAGTAATTAAGAAAAGAACATAAAATTAATAACATTTATTGGCCGAACTGGCGTAGGGAAATCTACTATATTAAATATGATAATTAAATAATTTCTGGAAAAATAATCTCTCAAAATGATCTTCAAATCTGCCTACACTTCTGACCAAACTACTATAGGTATAGATTACTATGCACTTTAGGATAAATATGGAGTGGTTTATGTTTTCTTTAATTGCTTAGGCTTTAATGAGATATCAGTAGATGAAAATGAAGAAAATGATGAAGAGACCTTAAGTAGCGAAGATAAGAAGCGCTAACAGTTATAATAAGAAATAGAAAAGGAAATGTTATAGGAAGTTAAATTATCTCAACTTATTAGTTTGATTTGTGGCATGTCTACTTGTGTTTTTTATGTAACCAAAGAAGAAGAGAGAACTGAAAAGCTCTTTAAGATATTGTTAAAATAAATTAATATAGAATAATAATCAAGTACCTTAAAGAATTTTATAAAAATAATCAATCAATCGAATTATGAGTTTATGGGATAACCTCCACCAGCTTTGCCTGCAACTAGAAATAAATTTGAGTAGATATTTAAAGAATAATTTTTTTTAAGTAAGTTTAGAACTATTTAAGAAAGTTTTCTATACTTGACGGAAGGCTATTAAAAGACAATCTCTTAAATAACAAATTATATTTAACAAAGTGAATTTAACAATCAACAAAATTGGACGGCTTTATTTAAAGCACAGTAAACTTGCCACAACTTTTTAAATATTTTTGAGAGTGCATTTGAAATCATAAATTAAGGATTTGAAAAATCGACTAAAAATTTTTTGGAAATTATTAATTTATAGCATGATCTCAAGAAGAAGTTCAGAGAAAAGATAAAAGAAAATAAATAAGAATAAGAAAAAAAATGCATTTAGATTTTTCAAATTTTAAAAGATTGTTCTAAAAAGACTCATTTATCTAGCTCACTGTGTCTAATTCTATAGGACTTTGTAACATAATAGGGCTTCCGCTTGATATCCAAGCATTTTAAATAAACCTGCGATTGGTGGAAATAAGAACTACAAAAGAAAATTAGAGAAATCCTACAAAATGGTAATCTTAACTCTGATTAGCAGCATTAATTACTAAATAGATATATAACATTAGCATCTATAGAGCCATATCAATATAGGCTAAAAGAAAAGATTATGGGATAAATAAAAGAGTAAGAATAGGTTAGTATAGCTACAAGAACAAAATTTGCTATTGGAATAGCATCTGCTGGTACTGCTGGATTTATTGTTGGGGCTGGAATAGTTGATGAAGCAGTGATAATTACAACTTCTTTACTCTTCGGAGCTATTTCTTTTCCCTTAAAATTAATAGAAGTAGGGCTTAATAATGTATTTAAAGTGAAAGAAGATAATTCTTATAAAAGTAAGTTGAAAAGAAATTTAAGAAATTCACTTTTCAAAGAAATACTAAAAACTCATGGTCAAATACCAATATATTAGCTATAGAGTATCTTAAAAGAGTAATTAGGAATAAAATTTGAAACTGAATTAAACAAGCTGGGAGATAATGAAAAATAATGTTATGTATTTCATTTATACTTCAATTTACTAAAGTCAAAATTAGGAAAAAAGAAATTATAAATTTGCTAGAAAAAAGAAAATTTAGATTTATTTGAATTTACCTTAGATAAGTATTCAAAGTAATACTAAAATATTAAGATTGATTTTGGAGTTGACATTTTTGATTAAAAAATTTAATTTAATTAGCAACCTTATATATTTGAAAATAATAATCTAATCCCAATTAGTATTAAGTATTAAAATAGGATAGACTTTATTGATTCTGGTACATAAAAAGAACTAATATCTTTACTGCTTGCTTTAAGAAAAATTGAGAGTTATTTTATTTTTGAAATAATAAGACAAACTCACTTTTAGAGTATAGTCAAAAATAATAGTTTTCAAGATATGATGATAGAGGAAAATTGCTTAAGAAAGTTCATTAAATTTTAAGAAAGTGTTATTAATGGATGATTTTTTATTTTGAATATACAGTGAGTCCTCATTAATAATGTCCATCCCCAAAACCTATTTTTATATATTATCCTCTAAGTTTTTAATCTATTTATTTAGGTGAGGAGAGGGAAAGTAAAATACTCTATTCACTTATTTATGGTTTTATGTTTGTAGTAAATTTAGTCATTGTAATACTTATTAAAATAAATAATTTATAAATTGAGTTATTTAACAATAAACATTTACATTTTATTCAACAATATAATTAAAATTAATTTATATTTAATATGAAAATAATCATTAATAAATGTTTGAATATTAATTTATATTATTTATTTGAATTCTTAAAAACCATTGTCTGAAATTATTAATCATAAAAATAGTCATATATTAATAATTACCTTGCCACAATGAAATCCGCTTTAGTGAATTGAAAAGATTGAAAGGGAGAAAATAAAAGAAAAAAATTTGAATGATAATCTCCTTATAAAAAAATTAATGGTTAGAAATCAACTAAATTAAAAGCTTCAATAACCCATTTTTAGATAAATTAATAAATCTTTGCAAATCCTTTTACTTATAAAATTAAACTGTAGGAACAAATTTATCTCTTAATTTCATTACTAAAACGAATCTATAAATAAAAAGCTTATATCAATTCTATGATATTTGAACTGATCAAGCATAGTCATAAGTAGAACTAATTTCCATTTCTCTTAAATTGTATATTTCTTAATAAAAATTTACTAGGTTATTTTATAATTGAATTATTATAATATTTACTCTAATATATGATTTTCAATCATTAATCTTTTTAAAAATATTTTATTTAAATTTTAAAAACTTAAGGAGAGAACAAATTTAACTTTTTTGCCAATAAAGTAGCTTTAATTAAAGAGAATACTCAGTATATTAAAAATTAATGTTAAAAAAATAAATTATTTTTATAATTTCTATCTCATATATCTTTATAATCTTCAGTTATTTTATTATTTGTTGCTTTATTCCATTCATATATAAAAAATAACTGTAGAATTATATTTGCTAGTAGTTTACTCTAATGGTTCATACAGAAATATTTCTTTATCTATTTTATTATTTTATATTACTTAGGTAAATTAGTAAGTATTTTAGTATGCATACATACATTTAAGTTTATTTTAAAAAAATTAAAAAGCAGTTAATTGAATAATAAGAAATGTAAATTTGTAGAGTATTTTTTTAAAGATATTGATTAATTCATTAATAATTTATAGTCACACATGCTGATAGAAATATATTAGATTTTTTAATACAAGCAATATTTAATATGAAAGCAAAAAAATTAACTTCTAAAAATGTAAAATAAATACCAACATCTAGCTTTAAAGGTTTTCAAATTAAATTATATTATATAAGTTTCTAACTCCATAAGGTATTCTTAATACTATCCATTACCTACCAATTATCTTTATACTGTGAAAATCCATTGCAAATCTAAATCTTATTCTATAAGGCTATAACACTTTATAAAAGGATTTACAAAGAATTTGTATTCCTATATCTTCTAAATTATGGTAAATCATAATAATTTTAGTAGCAGTCAACAGTTAGCTATTTTCTAATCAATCTTCAAAGTTTTTAAAATTCATTCTACACTTAATTCTAAACTACCTAGACTAAGTAACTATCTAACTAACAACCTCTCCTATGTGGGTAAGTGAACTATATAAGAGAATTGAAGGAAACCTAATAATTAGCTTTTTAAATTTGTAAGGTCTCTAATATCGTTCGCTAATTAAGTAATACTTGTTATATATTTATATTTAGATAAAACTGATAAATTCATTTAATGAGGAAAATCTTTTCGATGTATAGGAAAATCCTCTTATTATTAAAAATTTATTTGCAGATTATCTGTCTTATATTTCTAAAATTATCTCTCAATAGAAGTTTACGTAATTAATCTTAAAATTACTTTTAAATTTATCTATCTATTATTTCTTATTATAATAGCTTAAAAGTATTAGAATTTATGTATATTAAAAATTCAAAGGAAAATAGTTTTATTAAATTAAAAAATACTATCTATTTATATTACTAAATTAATAAGATTTATCAACTTGCTATTATAAATCGATGACAAAAATTTTAAACTATTATAGATTTTTTTAATGTTTGCCTTACCTACTTACCTTATTTATGTTTCTATAAAATTTATTAATTAATTTTTTGATTACATTTTTACTATGTCTCTAATTTGACTAAAGTTAGAGAATCGGACTTTTCTAATAAAAATAGGGATTTAATTGAATTTTTATAAAAAAGATAGTATTTTTTTATTAAATATATTAGTAACTGTGAGAGATTTTTAAATAAATTAGTTTTACTAATTTTAAATATTATCTGCAGTGATCGATAATCTTTAATCTATCATTCGATGTTTATAAATTTTAATTTTTAAATTTATTATAGGAGTTATAGAGTTATCGTTTAAAATCTCCTTAAATCTTTATTTGATATTAGTTTATAACAGATATTTTTACTTAGTCTCTAATTTTATTCAAAATAGAGAAGTGGAGTTTTTCTATAAAGAAATAGGGATTTAATTGAATTTGTAAAATTAGATAATATGTCTTTATTAATAAAAATATAAATAATTTTCCTAATTCTAAATATTTATTTGTAGCATTCTCAATAATTTATCTATCATTTTTGGTGTTTATAAATTTAAATATTTAAATTAAATTTAAGAGTCACACCTTAATAATTAACTTAATTCTTTATTTTGCAGAAAAAGTTATTTAAATATGAAATAGACTTACCATAAAATTGAAAAATTAAAGATTAATCAGAAAGCCACCTAATACTTACTTGCTTATATATGTGGATAGATAGTTATTGATTAAATCTTTTCTAATTTAAGATATCCTTCTTTATTAACCAAGCTTAAATAGTACCTTCACTAAAATTAGATAAAATAAAATAATAGAATATATGGGTATTAAGAGGCTAAATTATATCATCGTTTCCTTGCTTAAGAGAAGAATTTTGAAAAATCTCAACAGCGTATCTATACTTAAAGAAATAAAATAAATTAATCTACTTTAATCTATTATTGTTTTTAATTTTGTGCAAAAAGAATAGATTAAGTATGTAATTTCTATTTTTGAGTCTTAATAAATCAGATAAATATTTTTCAATTTTTATAATGTCTTAAATTAGAAATATTAAATAGATTCAATAAAAGAAATTATAAATAATTAAAGTATTAATATAAGAATGACATTTTTTAGTAATTATATATTGTACAGTGGTAAAGAAAGTAAAATTTTATTTCGTTGATAGTTATTTTTTAAACTTATTTCTATTTTAAACTAAAAATATTTAATCTAGCCAATATAATACTTACTACTCACTCTTAATGTTATATTATTATTTATTAATTAATATTTCTATCTTTTTTAATCCTCCAATCAATAATTTAGAATCTAACATTGAAATTATTTCCTTTCAGAATATACTACAGGCTTAAACTTCTTACCTTTTAACACCTCTAACATAAGAGATTATTTTTTACTTTCCTTAGTCATCCTTACTGTAGTATTTTCCATTATAATATTAACCATTTTTAAATTCACCTTCAAATACTTTTATATTATCATAAAACTAAATTCCTTAGCCATTATACTAATTTTAAGAATTAAACTCTCCTTCATATCTATTTTATCCTTTCAAATGGGTACCCGTTATCTTTGATCCTTTATATTTTAATTCTAAGTCACTGTATTTTAAAGTTCCAGATGGTATTTCTTTATTATTAAATTATCCTTCTATATATTGAATCCCGTTAATATCTAATCCTTTTAATATTCCATCAAATTTATCATCTTTATATTCCACTTATGCGACTTTCTTTGGGGAAAAGTTCTCAAATTCCATTTTTCCTTATCCTTACCTTTAATTATTTATAAATGTTCCTTCAAAAGTACAAAACAACTAAGAATAGTGAAAAAAATATTATTTTCCTATTCCATGTAATAAGCCATCTTGAAAATTTCCTTCATAAATTAGTTATTATTAATTATTAAAAAGCTAGCCTTTACCATTATATTTATCATTTTTAAGTTCTCCATTATAAACTCTCTAGTTATTAACATAGACTATTCCTTTTTAAAATTTTTCTTAAGAGTCAAAGAATCCTTTAAATTTGAGCTGCCCTTATTGATAGAATTCCCCTTCATGATATTTATAATCTTAAGTTTATCCTAAAAATAAAAGTACCCCCTCAGAAGAATATTGCTTTAAGTAACCATTTTATGGAATTCCTTGTTTATAAGTATTTTTTTCTGGGATATCAGCTCCTTTTTTATAATATTAACCTTTACCATCCAATAATCCTTTCTAAAATATTCCCTAATAGATATCACCATCCTCTTCATATAAGACTCCTTAACCATTATACTGATCTTCACAATACTCTCCAACATATTTTTTATTTTATTGACTTGTTAATTAAATGCCATTACCATGCCTTTTACCATCCTTAAACATACCTATGTAGACCTCTTAATTACTATAATGAAGTGTTCCCTAATAAATTTCATCATTTAGAAATTCTCCTTCAAATTGTATTTTATCAATTTATAATTCTTTTGAGTTATTTAATTTACCTTAGCCATTTTTTAAATATTAGTCTTCAGAATATATAATTTCACTAATATAATTATTCTAACATTTTTAAGTGGATTGCCTTTAATTTTTATTTGAAAGGTTTGCAGTGTTTTGAAGTTATTTAGCTAATAATTATTTTTAATAATTTAATTTTCCTTAGCCATTTCTTTTATCATTTAAATATTAGCCTTCAAAATATATGTCACCATTATCATAAAATTCTTTTCCTGGACCAGTTTTCTAACCATTTTCATAGGTAGCTTCAATTTTATTGCCATTTTTAAGGTAAGTAGTGCCTTTTCCATTTTTTAAATCATTTAGCCAAATTCCTTCAAATTTTATTTAGCCATTAGAATATTTTTCTATGCCAGGTCCTTGCTTCAGTCCATTCATATGAGAAATTTCTAGTGTGTCACCATTTTCGTAATAGTATATTCCCTTTCCTTCTTTTTTATCATTAACCCATGATCCTTCATATTTCTTATTACCATCTAGATAGAATTCTAATCCTTTTCCACTCTTTTATCAGCCAATAAATGTTCCCACGAATTCATAGTCTTTAATTAAATCTTAGTTCACTTCAATGTTATTTTCCAATATAAATTATAGCTGATTTCTAATAATGGCAGGTGTGGGTCTTTCTTTTGGATTATATTTCATCATAGAAAAGGCGATTTAAGCTAATTTCTTATATTTTACTTAGTCAATTGGAGGTATTTATCCTTATTTTAGTTAAAGCATGAGACTCATATCATCTTCTATAGGAATGTCACACATGTAGCAAAGGACACATCCAGCAGCATAATAATCGGATTCCAAAACCAATTTTTTATTAATTTATTCCATTGGCTAGTAGCTAAGTGTACCCGAATTAGAAGACACATGAGTTTAGCCATTTTAAAGAATTTTAGAGAGGCCTAAATCGCAAATTTTTGGTTCATAATTTTCTCCTAAGACAATGTTTGTAGGTTTAATGTCAGCATGAATTATAGGTTTTTAGTGAATAGCCTCTATTCCTTTAAGAATTGATATAAATAATTTAATTATCTGGCTTTGAGATAAATTTTGATTCTTAACATACTAAGCAAGGTCACGGTGTTCACAGTATTCAGTGACTAAGTAGATGCATTCATTTTTTTCATCTTCAAACCAATTTATTATTTTAATTACGTTAGGAGAGACTATAGATTTTATCTTTTAGCCCTCTTGGATCCACTTTGATCTGGTATTTTTATCTTGAGCTATAAGTAGTTTTATAGCTACTTTTTCTTAAGTTAACTTGTTAATTCCTAGCAATACTGCTCCAAAAGAACCAGCACTAATAAAGTTTTATAGATAATAGTTTTATTAGTTTAAAAACTCTACAGAATTTAGAATCTTATCACTTGATATTTAAGTTCCTTATTTAGCTAGAAGATATTGTATATTACTGCTATTCAAAAAAGATTTTTATTTTTAGATTAATTCCTACATGAGGATTATTCTTTAGAATTTAATAGAATTTTTATCTGTAAATTATTATCTTTTTGTTATTCTTTTGTCTATTATTTTTTAATTTTTTTGGATTATATCGTTCTTAATCATTTTGTGTTTTTCTTTACTATTTAAACCAAAAAATTAAGAAAAATTATAAAATAGAATTAGAAGATTAATCTAACTTAATAAATAAGATTTAGCAATAACTCTATCATCCATTTTTCCTAATAATATTTAGTTTAATTAAAATAATACAAATGATCCTTCATCATAAGAAACTAATTCTTCATTTGATACTGGCTAATAATCTTTCTTTTTAAACGCTAATAGATATAGATTATAAATGATTTCAATTACATTAATATAATAATATTCTAAAATATGAATGCCTATTATAAATATAGTCTACATACCTCTATTAATAATAGAAAAAAATTAAAAATAAGATTAATTAATAAAATTTTTCTACCCCATTATTATCTGAAAATGTTTGATAACAATAATTAGTATAAATTGCTATAATACTAAAACTCAATCACAAAGATTATTAAATAAATATAGAATTAATTTAAATGAATGTAAGTTTTTCTATTCTTTCAAAATCTATCTTCAAAAGCGAAATAGACTTAAATCTGAAGTCATTAAATCATTAATTTTTTAAATTTCAATATTAATAAAAATAATTTAAGAATTGAATAAATAAATTATTTTATAAAGTATAAAAAATATGAAATATGATAATACATATAAATAGTATTTTTTAAATATTATCTTTCCCTCAAGGAATTCTTCAAATTTCTAAATGAAAAAAATTGTAATTCTCTAGGGAAGTATAGGGAATTTTTACTATACACTAGGTACTTCATTATCTTATATATTATAGTTCATTAATTTTTCAATCTTATTTATTTTATTTATTTAGATTAGAGCTAACTATATTCATTTAATGAGGAAACTCTATTCGATGGGTTATCAATTAAAAATAATTAGATATGTAAAGGAAAGCTCTCTTTTTCTTATAAATTCATTAGTAGATTTCAGTAGTATATTTGTGTAATTATCTCTCTATTGGAGTTTACTTAATTAATCTTAAAATTGTATTTAAATTTGATCTATCTATCTATAAATTCTTATTATAACAGCTAAAATTACTAAAATTCTATTTATATTGAAATTTCAAGGTATGATAGTTTTATTAAATTAAAAAATACTAACTTTTTAAATTACTAAATTAATAAGATTTATAAAATGGCTAAATAAATCTAAGATAAAATACTAATATAGATCTTTTAATATTTGCTTTGCCAACTTTTCTTAAATTTGCTTATCAAATTTATATAATTTTTTGAGTAAATTTTTACTATGTCTCTAATTTTATTCAATTTAGAGTATTAGATTTTTTTCTATAAAAATAATGATTTGATTGAAACTGTAAAATTAGATTGCACCTTTTGTGCGAGATATTTTACTAATTGTGAGAGATTTTTAAATAAATTAATTTTACATTTTCTAAATGTTATCTGCAATATCCGCTAATCTTTAATCTATCATTTGGGTTATTTTTAAATCTATGATTCACTCTTTCATTTAAAATCTACTAAAATCTTTGTTTGATATTAGTTTACAGGAAATATTTTTACTTAGTCTCTAATTTTATTCAAAATAGAGAAGTGGAGTTTTTCTTTCAAAAAATAGGGATTTGATTGAAATTATAAAATTAGATAGTAAGTCTTTTCACTAGATAAATAATTAATTGTGAGAGATTTTTTAATTAATTAATTTTACTAATTCTCAATATTTATTTGCGGTTTTCTCTAATCTTTTATCTATCATTTAGATGTTAATAAATTTGAATATTTAAATTAAATATAGAGCCACTGCCTTAATCATTAACTCAATTCTTTATTTTATAGGAAAAGTTATTTAAATATGAAATAGACAATATAATTCAATTTTTTAAATCTATTTAGATAAGATACAGATTTTATAAAATATAATACATAATTGGATTCAATTTGTTAATAATACTACATAAATGCAGCTTTATCTAATAAAATCACCTTTAAAAATTTATGTATTAAAATTTATACTTATTGTTTCTACAATTCAAACAAATAAAATACCATCGATTTTAAATCTTGTTTGTTTCCTTATTAATAGATTAGAATTCTCAAATATTTTTTTCTATCTTCGGCTTCTCCATTAGATAGAAAATATTTGTAAAAAAATTAAGCAGATTTGAGGTATGTTAATGCTCTTTATTCTAACATAAAAAGAGATATCAAGAGTCTAAAACGGATAGTTATTTTTTTAAGTTATCTAAATGCTTCAAAATTTGTTTAATTCTATTTTTTGATTTTTTTTGCTTTAAATAAACAACTTTTCAGATTAATTTAATATATAATCTATAATAATCCAAAAAATAGGAATTGAAAAAATAACTAAAATATGATGAATAAAAATACATCTTAAATTGGGTAGGATTAATCATCAAACAATTAATATCCAAAGGAAGGTTATTAAACACTTAATTAGGAGCCAAAAAATAAATATCATATTATCACGGATGCTTCTTCTAGTAGAATGATAACCCATTCTAAAACAATTTTTGCTCGAGGTACTGATTATACTTACTTTAAATAGTAAGTCCTAAATAATGATCTGATTTAGAAATTCTTTTCTCAAGAATTATCTAAAGAAACATAAATTAAAAGGAAGGACAGAAATATAATCATAAAAAGGTAGTTACTAGCTAATTATAGAAATAGAAGCTCTCACCTCAATATTCTAAACAAAAAAAAGTGAAATTCCTCAAAATCCTACAAATGCCATCTCTTTTTTGAGTAAAATTATAAATTAAAGATGAAATTCAAAAGCACCACTTAGCAGCAATAAGTATTAAACTCAAATAAATGTCATGCTTTGTCTGTAGAAATAAGAAAATCTCTTTTTTCTTATAATTATTTAAATTAGTTTTAACAATTAAAATGCAGGAGTAAATGGTTTAAAAAATTACACCACTAATCTTGATAAATATATAAATCCATCTGGAAACGATAAAGATCTGATTGTCAGTGATCAAATAGTGGAAAGTCAATTACACTAGCTGCTTTTAACTCTTCAAGTGAACCACTTCTAAATTATCTTTAAAATTTAACAATCCTTGTTTGAAAGAAAAAGACTATGAGGATTCATAATTGTAGAATTAGAAATGGAAAATTTTATTAACTTAAACTTAGTAAAATGCAAAACATATTTTCACATTTATAATCATTAAATAAAATTCTATTATTTAATTACTCTAACATATTCTATTTTATTCTATTGTTATCTTTATTTATTTCAATTAAATCAATAAGAAATAGAAATTTATAGTTAATTTTAAAATTCATATTTTCATTAATTCTATAAGCTGAAAATATGTATTTTGTATTATTTAGATTTGCTTATTTTCTAATTATTTAAAAAAAATATTATACTAAAACTCAGAATATCTTATTCATAAAAAATTTAATAATAATTATAAGTAGCTAATAATAAAGCAATATTTTTTGGGAAAATTTTAGAATAATGCATTTTCAAATGAGTTTTATTGAAAAGATAATAAAATTAAAATTAGATATATCCACTAAGTGAAATTCTGTATTTATAATGATTAAAATTTATGATATTAAAAAATCAATATTAACATATTTTATATAAAATGAAGAAGATTCTAAATTTATAAATATTAATTTCAATTTCTTAAAAGATTTTTGAATATGTTAGCTCCTTTTTATGATTTCACATTGGAATTAAGTTCTCAAAAAGAAAATAAAATATGTGTCTTTAAAATAAAGTAAAGGGTATGTGCTCATAAGAAGCATTAGGTAGCATGTGAATATTAAACACAAATAAATAGATTTTAATATTTATAGAGATTAAGCAGAAGAAAATCATTGCGAAAATGAAAACAATCTAATAGAGGAAGAAATGTTTCTTAAAATTCAATCAAATTAGATACTAAAATTATAATACTTAATATAAAATTTATTTATTATATTTTATTCCAATTTATTTAAAATCTAAAAATATAAAGAAAATATAGTATATGAAATTAGATATTTAAAAATAAATATTTTAAGAATAATTCTCAATCCACATATTAATCAACTATTATTGAATCAATTAAAGTAACTTTCAAGTTTGAATGATAAATACCAATACAAACCCTAAGATCTTAATAATTATGAAGATTTTATTTGTAATTGTCATTTAAACCAAGTTTATATTTGTAATTTGGATAATCTAGTACTTCTAATATCTGATCCTATAAATAAACTCTGATCTCTATAAAATTATCTCCTATACTAAAACCATTCCCTTTCATTTATTTATTAATACCATCATCTTTACATTATGTAATTTAATTTTTCTAGTAGTAAAGACAACAGCCCAATTTTTCTTCGTATCCAATTACCGTAGATTTGTTTTTATTTTATATTAATGCTAAAAATAATTCTTTTATATTATTATCATTAGAATCTATTTTAAATCTAAAAATATATTTTTTATCTTATTCTAAATTTTAATCTAAAATGCATTGAGACCACCTACTTTCCTTTAATCTGACCTCATATTATGAATTTCCGATTTTATTAAAAACAATATTATTGTAATTATTATACATATTTGTTCCAAGTAACTAAATATTTTGTATCTTTTATTATTTAATTCTTCCAATGAGATCAAAAATAGGATACTTTTTGAAAATTTCATCATTTTGAAAATAATATTTTATCATTTCATTTACATTTAATGCCATATATGTTTAACTCTGATTATAATTATTATTCTATTCCAATTCTTTTCTTTGTTACATCAATAAAAATAGATTATCAAGAATTTCATCAGGTAATACTGAAAAAAAATCAAATTTATTTCTATCTTTAAAGATTAAACTAAAGTTTGCTAGTCTATCTAAAAATGGATATTAGTCAATTATAAATTTTTCGAATTATTCATTAAAATTGACATGAGTAAAATTAAATTAGTTTTTGATTATGCTACTGATTTCTTTTATTTTAATTTGGCTTTTAACTGAATTTATATAATCATCGTTGTTATTTTTGAGAAGTTTAACATGATTTACATATTCATCTATTAAATCTAATTATTCAGTATTTATCAATGAGAAATCAATTGGCTTTTTATTTTCTTTAAAAGTTATATCAAATGATACCTATTCAAATATTGGGTTTAATTTTTTGAATGTCTATTTTAAAGAAGATAAAAATGAATCTGAACAATAATTGGATTGATTAGAAATTAATTTCATTACAACATCAATTTTATCAGTGTTAGTTGAGCCTTATTATTAAGATTGATTCTATAGAGATATTTACTCATTAAAAAAGGTAATTTCATCAATAATACTAAGTATTGTTTGCTTCATTGCATTTGGATATTCAAAATTGATAAGACTTTTAATATTTTCACATTTGGTAAGTAGACTTTAGAGTAATTAAGTATTTCTATCTTTTTAAGACTCAATTTCTTAAACAAACCTTTAACAT
Organism: Tetrahymena borealis; assembly: GCA_000260095.1. Classification (NCBI taxonomy): domain Eukaryota; phylum Ciliophora; class Oligohymenophorea; order Hymenostomatida; family Tetrahymenidae; genus Tetrahymena; species Tetrahymena borealis. Next base: position 710,591 of record JH651252.1, on the reverse strand, counting down.
TCTAATTGTCCATGTTATAGAGTATCTTATTTTACATTAGAAAGAAGCTATCTAAGTTAAGATATACTTGAAATATCTTAATATTGCTTGATTATTTACTCTCTCTCCAATGGTAATTAAAGAGCATTATTAACCATATTTTTTTAGCAAATATCTAACTTTTTTAATATCTCCTCTTTTAAATTGTTAAAGTAGTCTATTATCTATTAGACAATAGATGATTGACTATTTATTGTAGTGAATTCAATTAGTTTTTTGATGATATCGTAATCATTAACAGGTGGCCATTTTTAAATGATATGAGAAGATCCTTAATCTATAATCTATTAGATTAATAAATAGTTGATACCTTTAAAAGAGAGATCTTCGTTAACGCAAGTTGAACAATAAAATAGATCTTGATTATTCAATTCATTAATCTGAATGAATTCAATATCCTTATTAGAATGCTTTTAGCATTATAAATTTGATTGTGACTAAATAATATTCATTTATATATTTTCTTCTTTAATAGTTGTTTTGTTAGTTTTTGTTAGTTAGTAAATTAATTGATTGAATATTTTTTACAGCGAATTCCTACATCTAACTTATATAATAGTCAATGAATATCTTTTCTTAAATATATCTGTCTCTATCTATAAAATTAAATATACTAATATCTTGGCTTGAATATATAGAAAAAAGGGTGGGTTAGCGCAAATGAGTATTTCTAAACACATCTAAAATTTATTTTCCCAATATTATATCCCTATATCTTTAGATTTATGAGGGGGTTGATTTTAAAAATTGAATATAAAATTAAAGAAGTAAGTAAATAAGTCTAAACAAAGTATAAATACAATGAAAAAATCATTACTAATATTTATTATAAAAAATACATACAAAGAATCTGAAAAAATTTTTAAATAAAAAGAAATCTTAGATTAAAACCAGTAAAAAAAATACATAAAAATAAGAAATAGAAAGAAATTTTTCTTAATTAATTAATTATTAACTAAGTTAATCTATAAAATAATAGGAATATATAGAAAGATTTTTTAAATTTTGATAGACATTTCAATAAATGAAATGGAGAATGAAGAGACAATTATCTAAAATTAGCAAGAGTAAGAGCTGAATAATGGAAATGACAGCAACGACAGCAATAATAATAAAAAATTCATAACCTTAAAAAAAGATTTACTTGAATTAAACTAAGTATCAAAAACTAGGAAGCTGTACGTTAAAGGCACTAATATTTAAGAGTTCGTATAAATTCTGAAAAAAGAAACTAAAACTGCAATTTTAAAAGTTTTTGAATAAGAGGAGGTCTCCGCTAATTAGGATTATAATCATTAGGAGTAAGAGCATAGATAAGAAAACATCCAAAAAGGAATTATTAGATTTAAGAATTCAGTTTCTACTTAATTCATTTAAAAATTATTAAGAATTAACAATTTAAATCTACATATAAAGGTATCAAAATCTTCAAGTAAAAACGATAAATTCTTCTTTTTGCCATCTTCTTCTTCATAGGATTCTTAGAATTAAGTTTCTAATATAGATTTGGAAAAGGAATCTATCAATAAAAGCACAATTAACGATAAATTGAATGTTCCTTAAGATAATTTAGTGATTGATAACAGCACTAATATCAATAAATTAAATTTATCAAATGAAAGGTTATTCACTAAACTTGCAGAATTATTGATTGATAACCCTAATTGGGGATTTACTGGTCTTATGAACTATATCAAGAGTTCAATGCACGAAGAAGATCGATCTTAATCAATTGGAATAATATGCGAGAGACTACCTGCTTTAGAAAATGCTGTCAGATTAGTTAGTATATTAAAGTAGGAGTAGGTAGAATAATAATAAAAATAATAGATATAGATGAATCAAAATAACAATTAATTACAACAACAATAATAACAAAATTAGGAATAGTAGTAATAGATCATTACAATTGAGTAATAAATTTAAGGATAATAGGAAAATGATTAATTATAATCATAGTAAAATGATGAAATGTATATTTGTTAAATTAAAGAAGAAGATAAAAATAGATAGGAAGAAATAATTAAAAGACAAAATATTGAGAATGAAATAAATGATGATTGTAATTAAAGTATAAATTCACCAATGTCTTTGTTAATGAAATAATACTTAGAAATAATTAAATTAAAAGAAGATATGAAATTAACAGGAGCTTAAAGATCAGAAACTCTATCTTAATTATCTGTATTAAGTAATTTTGATTGAAAAAGTAATGGTAATTACTCTAGTTAAAAATTAATAAATATGAAGTGTTCTATTATTTATTTAGTTAATAAAGTAGAAAATAATTAATCTTTATTTAACATCTATTTATAACTTCCTCTCTATTATTATTTATTAAAAATCTTTTTAAAATTCCTAATAATTTTTCTACATAAGTATATTTTTATTTCTTTCATTTAGTAACAGAAATTTAATAATCTAATCTTTTTATTTAAAGCCTCATTTATTTTTATAATTATGATAGAAGTCTTAAAGCCTTACTAAATAATTAATTTTTTATTATAACAAATCATCTTTTTTACTTATTAAAATAGCTAAAAAGTTTTATCTTGAAAATTTCATTCATTCATTCATTCATAAAAAAGTGATATTTATTCAAAAATTAATGAAAGGGTAGGAATTAATAAAATAGATAAAATTGGATTGAAGTAAAAATGAAAAAATAATCATTATCCAATTCAATAATATTTTAGGATAATATGTAAATAAGGACAAATGGTTGGTTTATTAGTTGACTAAGATTTAATTTGATTTGATTTTTTGAATTACAGAATGAATTCTTAGGTAAATCCTTTTATTATTATTAATTGTATATTATTTTTTAAAAATATAATTTAGAAAATAATAATTAAGTCAGATAGTAATCCTTACTTATCTTTAACTATTATTTCATTCAGTTTTACAACAAAATTAGTAATGTTTAAGTTGTTGGTAATACAGTAGTATATCATAAATGGATAATTACTAAAATAATATTTTTCTATTTATTTATTTGATTTACAGTTCAAAAATAATATAAAATTGCTATTTTTAAATATAATTTTATAAATTCCTTAGCCTGAAATTACTTTAATAATATTTAACTAATTAATTATAACTATTCTCTAATCAATAATTTTACTGATAAACAAAGCATTCTAAAAACAATTCCTAATTCATTTTTGTATTTAAAATTATTAAAATAATTATTTTTATTACATTTGATAAAAAAACTGTTTAACAATTTAAAGGGCATTCCCAATCTATTTTGTTAAGAAGTATTATTAATTTGACTAAAATATATTTAAAACTCTTCAGTCTATTTCCTATTAGCTTATTGTATGTAATTTAAATAATATCTAACTATTTATGATTAATTATATAAAATTATATTTATTATATTGTTTTAATATTTTTATTCACTTAAAGTAGCTACTTATAATTATTATTTCCATTTAAATAATTTTCTCTAAAAAATAATTAGTAAAGTGAAACTTAAATCTAAATAAAAAAGTAATTAAAAATTATTTCAAATAGATTAAATAAATATTGATTGAATTCTTAAGTAAAGAAGTCTTTTTAAAAAATAAATTTTATTTTAAATATTAATGCCTTTAATTTTCCAAACTTAAGAATTTTACTATCTTCCTTTTAATTTCTTTATTGTTTTTATTTATAAATGCAAAACTAAAAAATTTTAAATCACTACTAATATTTATAAAATTTAATTATTATTAATCCATAAATGTAAATATATTCATTTTATCATCATAGGAAAATATATACTATCAATCCCCATTATTAAGAGCTATCCTCCCTCCTATTTAGAGACTTTATCCAAACAAAATTTATTCATTATCAAACTCAAAAAAATATTCAGCTACATTTCTTTAATCTATATATATTCAAATGTATATTTTACAATAATATAATATTAATCCATTTATTTAAATTAATAATTTTTTCTTATTTAATTATATTTCTTTCATTAATTATTTCACCATTTACTATCAAATTTATATTTTAAACAAAATATTAAATTATAGAAATAACTTTTGCAAATTTTTACCTTAAATTTCTCACCACTAATCTCTTTATTCTCATTATTTAAGACTATATAGCCTATAAATTTTCTAATCTTTTATTTGACATATTTAAAAACGATTTTTAAAAAATAATAAAATGAATAAAATAAATTAAAAATGAATAGGCAAATAAAATAAAATAATTTAAAATTTTACTATAAATAAAGACCTAATGTAGTAAGTTATGAGCAATTTCCTAATGCAAACCCTAAACCACATGCACCCTTTTCTCCAATATTATTATTGCTTTTGTGTTTAAATAGTTAAGTAAAAAATAACATATCAGAGAGAATAAATTTGTGTTGAAAAGTGGAAGAAAACAAAAGTAAATAAAATTTACAATAAATAAAGAACTAAATTAGTAAGTTAAGAGCAATTTCCTAATGAAGACCCTAAATCACAAGCTCCTTAATCTCCTAAGCTATTGTTGCTTAATATATTTAAAGAGTTAAAGTAAGTAAATTAACAACATTTCATAGGGAATCAATTTGCATAGAAAAGTGGAAGTAAATAAATAATTGATAATTATACGAAAAATCAAGAGTTAATGTAGTAAGCTATTAGTAATTTCCTAATACAGACCCAAAATCACAGACACCCTTTTCTCCAATCTTATTATAACTTATAAAGAGTAGTAAATAAAAAATTAACATACTAGAGAGAACAAATTTGGTCCTAAAAGAGGAAGAGAATAAAGATATTATAAAATTTTACTCTAATTTAAGAGTTAATGTAGTAAGTCGTTAGCAATTTCTTAATCCTTATCCTAAACCACAAGCACCTAAATCTCCAATGCCATTGCTGCTAAATAAGTATATTTAAACAGTTAAGTTATATACTAGCATAGTAGATAGAATAAATTTGTGTTAAAAAGTGGAAGAAAATAAAAAAGAATTAAAATTTACTATAAATAAAGAGATAATGTAGTAAGTTATGAGCAATTTCCTAATGCAGACCCTAAACCACAAGCACCTTAGTCTCCTATGCTATTATAGCTTATAATATATATAAAGATTTAAGTTATACAATAACATTGCAGAGAAAATAAATTTGTATTGAATAGGAGAAGAAAATGAAAATTATATAAAACTTTACTATAAATCAAGAGTTAATGTAGTAAGTTATGAGCAATTTCCTAAAGCAGACCCTAAACCACAGATTCCCCTTTCTCCAATGTTATTATTACTTTTATATTTAAATAGTTAAATAATACAATATCATAGCATAGAGAATAAATTTGCTTTGAAAAGTGGAAGAAAATATAATTCTACTATAAAAAAAGAGCTAGTGTAGTAAGCTATGAGCAATTTCCTAATGCAGACCCTAAGTCAAAAATACCTTAATCTCCAATATTATTATCGCTTTTATATTGAAAGAGTTAAGTAATACAATAACATAGTAAAGAGAATAAATTTGCTTTGAAAAGTGGTAGAAAATAAAAATAATTAAAAATTTTACTATAAATTTAGAGTTAATGTAGTAAGTTATGAGCAATTTCCTAAACCAGACCCTAAATCACAAGCACCAATTTCTCCAATGTTATTATAGCTTATTTATTTAAAGAGTTAGGTATAATTAAAAAAATAACATAGGTGAGAGAATAAATTTGATTTGAAAAGTGGAAGAAAATAAAAATAATATAAAATTTTACGATAAATCAAGAGTTAATGCAGTAAGTTATGAGCAGTTTACTAATGCGGACCCTATAGCATAAGCACCATCTTCTCCAATACTATTATTGCTTTAATTAATTTTTAGGAAATCAATAAAAAAATTATCTTAAATATTTACCTATAATTAAGTGTCAATTCATTTGCTTAAATATTTTGTTGAATAGACTTTTATTTGATAAATAATATTAATTTTTTATACTATAATAATAATAATATGTTATTTACATTTTTAAATTAATCTTCTGCCATTTTTTACAATAGAATACTTTTCTACCCAATTTTATTCCTCACAATTTTATTATTTAATAAAAGAAAATTTAATAAATTAAAGTAAAAAATTTAAGCTTTCTAATAAATGAATATATAAAATTATAAGTAATCTATGGAAATTAAATTTGATTAAAGAATTGAGTAGTACTTGTGTCTTGAGCTGGTATTTTTTGTGTTTAATAATTAACAGAATATAAAATACTATAAAAAGATAATAAAAACTATTAAGAATTTCGTATAAATAAATTAATTATTTGGTTAATCTTTTCAAAATCAAAATATTAATCAGAAAATATTCTTAACTTAGTCTAATTAAAATTTAAATTATCTAAGGTAAAATTTGTATCATATTCTATAATTTTAATTAAGATAAAGCCTATCAATAAATCTGAATTCGCCAAAATAGAATAATATAAAAAAGTGAATTGATAATTAAATTTATTATTTATAGAATGAATACTTTATATAAATTTTCTTTTAATAATACATAATATTATAGTTTTTCTCACTTATGAAATTAATTTTTAAGATCAAAAACCAGCACATCTGTAATAGACAGGTATATAATAATGATTATAAAAGCAATCATTAGTTTTAGCTAACGCTATAACCTCAGAAGAGTGAAAACAATTTCTAAAATTATTGTTTTCACCAATTAATTTGTCCCAACCTAAAACTGAATCTTCAAATAATAAGCATTCCTTAGAAATATGTCCCTCGTATCGATAAGAGGTTAGGAGATTAAAATCAGCTAAAGTATAATAGAATTCCATATTATCAAAGTCATTAAGGCATTCATCATAATAGTTTTTAGTATAATGATCAAAACATTTTTCCCAGTCTCTTACAGTAGCTTATTTCTTCTAAGTTTCCTCGAATAAAATAGTTCCACAAGTAGCTAGTGATAATATGGCTGCAAGGATTATATGCAATTTATTCAGGTTAACAGATTTTATTGTCTTTCTTTTTTTATTTTTTATCTGTTAATAATTATTATTTATTTAATTTATTTAAAAAATATATCATTCAAAAACAAATTATTTCTAGCGCAGAAAATCTAGTAATTTGGAAAAGAGATTTAATTTATTTATAATACTACATAAAAGAAAAAAAGTAATTGTGAAATTAGTAGCAAAAAAATTTATTGTAAAAAGTGGAATAAAGAATAAAAAAAGGGAGAATCTAAAAGGAGAAATCTTATTTTGATAGAGAATAATTTTTATAGATTATTAGGAAATAAATTTCATCTGGGTTTTCTAGTAAATGATAAAAGATTAAAAATCTGAGCTATTTATTTTAAATATTTGTCAAACCACTAAAATGTACATCTCATATTTTAATTATGGACTTGATATTAGCAATAACCTAATAATATTCAGCAATAATAACAGTATTTCTTAATAATATTCTATAGAAGAAAAAATTAAGTAACCTAATTAGTATTAAGTAAAAAATTCAAATAATGGAATGTAATTACTAATGTAATTCGAAGTAAATAAAATGTAGAAATAGTATAAAATAATTGATCTCAAATGAATTATAAAAATCATATTCAGTAAAAGAAAAAATTGAGTAATTATATTAGTATGAGTAAAAAGCAAAAATTAAAATTTACCACTTAGGAATACATTAGATATAATTAGTATTAAAACCCAGCCATATATTTTAATTGAACCGTATTTAATTAATATGTTATTTGATTTGAATTCTAATTTACATTATTAATTTCTTTTATATTTTTAAATCAATAAGGAAATTAATTCCTTAATTGCTCAATATAAATAAGTAAGTATTTTATATACAGTTTTATTATGCTAGGGATCTTGTGAATTTCTACTAAGATATTGATGAAGTAACTGAGTAAATTATTTGTTATAGGCTTGATCAAATACATTTTTAAATGTAGGTTTAATCCCTTGTTGTTAATCACCCTCATTTAAGATAAAAAAACCCATAATTATTTATTAATTCACAAATCAACAAGATCTTTCTAGAATTTGATATTAATATACCCAAGAAAACTACTATTAATTTGATGAGGAGAAGAACAGATTTCTTTAATTAGTTTGTCTTAAAAGGCTATAAGGAAAATTATAAATAATGAATTATATTATTTACACCCTTAAATAATTAAATGGTATCCTTTCCCTAAAAATTTAAATAATATAGATAGATATCTATTAAAATTTATTTTCCCTTACTATTTATTTATCATATATTTTTTATTTATTAAAATAATTTAAAAATATAATTATATTTCTTCTATTTAAAAAATGATATGTTTTATAGTTTAATTTTGTTTATAATCTTAAAATGACATTAAAATTGTTTAAAAAATAATTTAACAATATTTATTAAAGTGCATATTTTACAACAATATGATATTAATCCAATTATTTAAATAAATAATTTATTACTATCTTTATTATCTATTTTTAAAAATTAATTCACCTTTATCTATCAAATTAATCATATTTTAAAAAAAGAATTAAATTATTTAAATAATATTTATAAATTTTTACCTAATTTCTATCACTACTAATCTCATTATTTTCATAATTTAAGAATACGTAGCCACTTAATTTTTTCTATAATTTGAATGGAAAAAATAATAAAATAGGTCCTATAAATTAAAAATGAAAAAGTACTTTTAATAAAGAGTTAATGTAGTAAGTTTTGAGCAATTTCTTAATGCAAACCCGTAACCTTTAGCACTCTTTTCTCGAATTCCATTTTTCCTTTTATATTTAAAGAGCTAAGTAATACAACAGCATAGTGGAGATAATAAATTTATGTTTGAAAAGTAGAAGAAAATATAATAATATAAAATTTTACGATAAATCTAGAGTTAATGTAGTAAGTATTTAGCAATTTCCTAATTCAGTACATAAACCACAAGCTCCTTAATTTCCAATGTTATTATTGCTTTTATAATTTAAGAGTTAGGTAATAAAATAATTTAAAAATTGTACTATAAATTAAGAGCTAATGTAGTAAGTTAATAGCAATTTGCTAATGCAGACCCTAAACTACAAGCACCCTTCTCTCCAATATAATTGTCCCTATTATATTTAAAGAGTTAAGTAATACAATAACATATTAGAGAGAATAAATTTGTGTTGAAAAGTGGAAGAAAATAAAATAAAATTTTACTATAATGTAAGAGTTAATGTAGTAAGTTTTTAGCAAATTCCTAATGCAGACCCTAAACTATAAATACCTTAATCTCCAATTTTATTTTTGCTTTAATATTTAAAGAGTAAAGTAATTTTATAACATAGAAGAAAGAATAAATTTGTTTAAAAAGTAGAAGAAAATAAAAATAATATAAAATTATACTATAAATCAAGAGTTAATGTAGTAAGTTATTAGAAATTTCCTAATGCAGACCCTAAACCAGAAGCACCGCTAGCTCCAATGTAATTATTCCTAATATATTTAAAGAATTAAGTTAGAAATAGAATAACATAGCAGAGAGAATATATTTATGTTTGAAAAGTAGAAGAAAATAAAATAATAAAAAATTTTACTATAAATATAGAATTATTGTAGCTAGTTTTTAGCACTTTTCTAATGTAGACCCTAAACAACAAGCACCTTATTCTCTAATGCTATTGTCCCTATTATATTTAAAGAATTAAGCAATACAATAACATAACAAGAGAGTATAAATTTATTTTGAAAAGTTGAAGAAAATAAAATAGTTTAAAATCTTACTATAAATTAAGAGTTAATGTTGTAAGTTATAAACAATTTCCTAATGCAGATCCTAAACCATGAGCACCATTTTTTCCAATGCTATTGTTCTTATTATATCTAAAGAGAATAAATTTGTGCTAAAAAGTGGAAGATAATAAAAATAATAAAACATTTTACGATAAATCAATAGTTAATGTAGTAAGTTAATAACAATTTCCTAGTGCAGACCCTAAACCGCTAGCACCTTAATCTCCAATGCTATTTTAGCTTATATTTAAAGAATTAAATAATTTTATAACATATAACAGAGAATAAATTTGTATTGAAAAGTTTAAGAAAATAAAATTAATAAATCATTTTACGATAAATTCAGTGTTAATGTAGAAAGTTATTAGCATTTTCCTAATGCTTACCCTAAACCACAAGCTCCTTTTTCTTTAATATTATTATCCCTATTATAATTAAAGAATTAATTAATAAAAAAAACATATCTAGAGAGAAAAATTAGTGTTGATAAGTAGAAGAAAATAAAAATAATATAAAAGTTTACGATAATTCTAGAGTTAATGTAGTAAGTTATTAAAATTTTCCTAGTACAGACCCTAAACTACAAGCACCTTAATCTCGAATTCTATTTTTGCTTTTATATTTACAGAGTTAAGTAATTGCCCAACACATTGAAAAGTAGAAGAAAATAAAACTAATATAAAATTTTACTATAAATTAAGAGTTAATGTAGTAAGTTATTAGCAATTTCTTAATCCAGACCCTAAACCACAAGTACCATTTTCTCCAATGCTATTATGCCTATTATATTTAAAGATATAAGTAAGGAAAAAAATAACCTGGCAGAGAAAATAAATTTATGTTAGATAGAAGAATATAATAATAAAATTTTACGATAAATCAAGAATTAATGTAGTAAGTTATTAGCAATTTCCTAATGCAGACCCTAAACCACAAGCACTTTTTTCTTCAATGCAATTGTTCCTATTAAATTTTAAGAGCTAAGTAATACAACCATATAGCAGAGATAATAAATTTATGTTTGAAAGTAGAAGAAACTAAAATAATATTTTACTATAAAAAGAGAGATAATGTAGTAAGCTATTAGCAATTTCTTAATCCTTACCCTAAACCACAAGCACCCTATTCTCCAATTTAATTACCCCTATCATATTTAAAGAGTAAATTCAAAAAATAACATAGCTGAGAGAAAAAATTTGTGTTGAAAAGTGGAAGAAAATAAAAATAACATAAAATTTTACATTAAATCTAGAGTTAATGTAGTAAGTTATTAGCAATTTCCTAATACAGACCCTAAATCACAAGCGCCTTAATCGTCTATGCTGTCAAATCTTTAAAATGTAAAGATATTTTCAAAATCAATAAAAGAATTATTGTAAATATTTACCTATATTAGAGTGTCAATTTATTTGCTAAAATATTTTGTTGAATAAACTTTTAATTGATAAATAATATAATATTTTAATATTTTTTTAATAATAATTTATTTACATTTTTAAAATAGTCTTCTGTCATTCTTTATTATAGAATATTTTTATACCCTAAAATATTCCTAACAAATTTAAATTAAAATATTCAATATTTGTTCAATATTTGATGAAAATTAATAAAAGAAAATGCTTTGGTTTTATAATAATTGAATCTTTCTAATAGAATATAATGAATTTATTTTGAAAAGTTTTTTACACTAAGTGGACCTAAAATTTTAACTTTTACACGACAAAAATTTTTGTCTATAAAATTTCAAAATATGATATTATATAAGTCTTGGTAAATAATAGAGACAACATGTATAAATATATGAAATAATTTATTTGTCTGTGCTCTTTCAATATATATTTTTATTTTTTAAAATTTACTGGTATAGGTAGAATTTATCATTTTTCTGAGCAAATTTCCTTATAAATTGAATAAAAAATCAATG
>JH651252.1:670730-696340 GCA_000260095.1 Tetrahymena borealis | reverse complement strand
AATGCATTCCTTGACTCATTTTTTTCTTGTAAAATTTAATGTATTCCTTGACTCATTTTTTTCTTATAAAATTCAATGCATTCCTTGATTCATTTTTTTCTTATAAAATTCAATGTATTCCTTGACTCATTTTTTTCTTGTAAAATTGAATGCATTCCTTGACTCATTTTTCTTTGTAAATTTCCTTATAAAATTGAAAAAACTAGATTCATTTCTTGACTCTAACTCCTTCTATAACATGATTCTTTTCTTAATGAAAATATTCCTTATATAAGTCAATTTAAAAATTGACATATTTCTGGATATAAATATTCATATCATTTTAAGTTTGAATTTTCACTAACTTACTTATTTTTTTCTTTTCTTTCATCTTAATTTCATAATTCCTTTCAAAATTTAATGGGATTGGAAAACCTTAAGAAATAAATTGTCCTAACAAAAAGAAAAGAGAAGCCAATCAGCAAAATAAGAAAAAATTAAATAAGATACTAAGAATATTTGAATATTTGAATGCAAATAAAGTAAAGAGAACAAAATGGAGGAAGTGAAAAATGAAAATTTTATAGATATAAAGAATGTAAATTATACAAGAAGGATCATGGTGAAAGGAGAAAATGTTGAGTAGTTTGGAAAAATACTTGCGGAGAGTGGTACTAAGGTTGGATTTGTTTTGAAAATGCATAGTTTTAGTAGGAATCGAGGAGTCATTGAGTTTGATGGTGTAGTGAGAACATAGTAGATTTTAAATTTCATGACAGATTAGGACATGGTAGGTAAATATGAATTGGTTATCTCTAAATAGACTAATCGAATGATGGGTATCAAATTTCTTTAGTTATCTTACTAGGATTTAGATGAGAAAGAAGCTGATTTTGAATGCATAGAAAAAGGACATCATAGTATTATTAATATGATGACAAAAAATAGCTTAGCCGAAGAAAATGATAGTGATAAAGGAAATAGGAATGAAAATGAAATAGTAGAAGAAGATTCAAATTAATTAAAAAAGTTTTCAGAATAATATACAGAGACAGATGATTAGAAGATGGATAATGGACTCGAAAGTGAAGAAACTATCAGTTCTTAGGGCTTAAATAATTAGTATCTAAATAAGATAGCAATTAATTATGGTGAAGGAGGAAAATAAAAGAAACCAAATAAAAAAAAGAGAGACAATTCTTTTTTAGAAGATATGATTACAATCAGCTCATCTTAACTTCTAGGTAAAGAAAAAGAAAAAAGGAAATTAAGTAAAGAGAACCATAAAAAAATCTTCAAAAATTAGATAGCAAGTTCTTTCGAAACTGAAGAGTCTATAGTATCTTAAAATTCTGATAACACAAAAAATACACTTTTCTGTTTAATGAGTGGAATTCTATTCAAAAATAAATACACCAGCTACCCTGAATTTGTAGATGAAATACGTAAGAGATTCTCTGGTTACAAGTAAGGAGTAGCAGCTCTTATCTTAATAGACCCTTAGTTCTAGTAGAAATTCAAAGACATAATCCAGTTAAATAAAGATCTTACAAACCTTTAAGGTAAAGAGGTTGATTCCAGTTTACATTCGAAGGATACTCAGAATTCTTCTCAAAATAATACCTCATTCTTTAGTGATTACTCTGCAAATGATACCACTAACCAATCATATAATAATGGTCAATATTTTAGCTTCATAAATAAGGATACTCCCTCTTCACTTCAAACCAGAGATAGTTAGTCCGAAGAGGTTTCAAAATCTCATTAAAATTCTCCAAATCGAAGTCAAACAAAAGTATTATAAAATGATGGCCAATAGAGGATACAAATGCGAAATAAATAAGCAATAGGTAACTATGTGTGTAGATAATAAAAAGGATAAGTCATAAAAAATCAGTGCAAAAATAATAAGCTCTAAACATCTTTGTCCCCTTTAAGAAGAGGGGATGCCAATTGCCAGAAGTTTGATTGTGAAACTAACTCTAATACCTACACAAACTTGGAGAGCAATCCATGATCTGATTGTTAGTTTTAAAATATTTTAAACAAATACTGATAAAATATATCCATCCCTACAACCAAATAATTAATGAAAATTCAAAACTAATAGTAATTTATGATGATAACTTGACCTTTGAATCCATCATATGACCTGATAGCTAAAAGGGCAACTAAAATGAATTAAAAATTAAGGAAAAAAATGCTATCAGTTAAAAGATCTCTGAGGACTAGAAAATAATCATATTAATGCTAATAGATAATATTTATTATTTTCTTATCCAATATTTCCTAATGATCAATAATGATATTTCGATTTGACTGATTTAGCTAATGAAAACTAAGACAGATTGATATCAAATATTCATTCTCTTAATCTATTTAATAATTATAGTGATTTTAAATGGTCTAATCAGATTATTACTAATAAATGAAACTAATGAGTTGTTAAGATGATTATTGCAATTATTGTGATTATTTATAATAAAATTTTAATTTTTTTTAAATTATTACTTTATAATTAATAAATATATAAAATTATAAAATTAGTATGAGTAGATGTTCTTAATTTTAAAATCTTTAATTTAATAGATCTCTTTTAACCTAAATAATTTACAAATTTTATATATCACTTATTAATTTTTCTTCCTTGTCAAGCAATACTTGTCATCAATGTATTGTAATTTATTTTTTCTACAAAAAAGTAAAAATGTAAATAATAGATAAATTACTCATATCAATAATAATTAAAAAATGGTCACCTTAATTTAAAGTATCTTATTTAATTAGAGTGTTTGCAGTGCTTATTTAATAGAAAATTTCTTAATCTGGTTATTTATAGATTAAAAAAATTATTAGAAACCTTCATTCATTTTAGAATGTAAATTGAGTATTTGTAAATCTTCTTTCATTTTAGACTGACTGTCAAATTTTTGAAAATTTTCATTCATTTTAGAATGGATACTCATTTTAAAAATTCTTCATTCATTTTAGAATGACAATTGATACATTTCTAAAACTTGAAGGTCATTCTAAAATAAATGAAGAATTTTAAAATTTGATTGCCATTTTAAAATGAATGAAGAATTACAAAAACTTTTTATCTTTCAAAAATTGTTTGCCACAAACATAGATTCTAATAATAATGATAAAGATTTAGTGTAGTGTAGTATAATTTGAATATATTAGATACTAATTAAGCAAAGGAATAATATTTTTTCAAAGTAGAAATCAATTAGTAATAACATATAGAATAGAAGCAGTAAATATGGAAGAAAGTGTAGAAGATATTAGATCATAAAAAAGCAGCTGCAATAAAATTTTAAGCAGCGAAAGTGAAGGCGAATAATATGTAGATATAATTTAAGTCAAATAAACTAGAAGAGTGCTAGTAACAGGCCATAATATACGCGAATTTACAGAAATTCTTAAAAGAGTTACAGAAACTATTATGAGCCTAAAAATATCCCCGACAGATCAAAGTAGAGGTGTTATAACCTTCAAATCAGTTGTTTCAACTAGCATTATTAAAAATGTTTTAAGTAACAGTGGTTTAGATTTGAAACTTTTTGCTTGTAAGTCTACAAGTAAGAAAATCAGTGACCGCTTTTTATCTTCTTCATCATCATCATAAACATCATCTTCATCATAATTATCTTTTTAAGGAGATTCTTTATCTTAGCACAGCCACCTTAGTTCAAATCATCCAAGCAGTAGTATGTATAATAAAAAGATAGTCTCTCCTCAGTCATTGCTATAGCCAAAATAAAAGAATAATAAGTAGAGTAGAAGCTATTACCATCACAAAGAATAATAATTGCATTAATGTACCTCTAATAATTGCTGCTTAACTCTCTTAGAGATGGTTAAAAACTAAAATATAAATTAAGTGGCTAGCCACCTCTGTAAAGCAATTATGAAAAATGGTTGGTGTATCCATTAATTATCAAGCTATGTTGATAAATAAGTTTTAGACATAAAGTTGAATGAATAAGTCTTTCATATCATAGTGGAATAAATTAATGAAATCAAAAATTCTATAGAGTTAGGTGGAAATATAAATACTTGCAAAGAATGTAAATAGGCATAAAATAAAATAAATTAAATTTATTACATTTAATAAACTACTCCAACTTCTTTATCATCGCCATCATATAACTTAAATCACCCTTAAAAAAATAATTACTATAATTCATAATATTTAGAATATCCATAAAGTGTTATTACTTTATAAGCAGATACCGATGATATCAGCTAAATTAGTTCTATAACTCCTGTCATTGCTGATTAGCAGATAAAAACATAATAACCACTTGATTCATAATTTAGTTTTATTTAAAAATAATAACAGAATTTTTAAGTAGAGTAATGTAATAATAATCCTCTAAATTAAGGAGTTACTATAGAAAATTTTGATTCATTTAAAACTCGTGCTAAATAATCAGAATAAAGACACTATCAACTAAAATAGAAAGCTGAGGAAAACAAACAAATTTTTCTGTGTAAAAGCGATTAATTATTATCAAAACCTTCCAGATCACCTACTCCAACTAAAAAAATTACCAAAGAATGATGAATCATAGATTTTTTAACTCTAAATCAAAAAAATGTGGTTTAATAGAAGTTAATAGATGAGTTTTAAAATTCTGATATTTATTATTAAGATATAATTTCTTTGTTTTAACTTTAATAATTAAATACTATAGATATACTTAATTACAGAAATATTATTAATTATGTTAGAGAGGAATTCAAAATAACTAAATTTTAGAAAATAAAATAAAAAATAGAAGAATATATTAATAATAATTTAAATTAAAACAATTTCAAGAGTAATTATGAAATAAATAAGATTTATTATTTCAATGTTATTTTAAATAAACTAAAATTTCAAATAATTTAGATACCAAAAATTACTTTATAAGATATTTCTATTTATCAACCTTAACTCAACTATTAAAAAACTACAAATATTGTCATATTAATCTATTAACAATGAGTAAATTACTTCTAATAATAATAACCCACTTAACACTTAAGAATATTTTTATTAAATGTTGTATATTTTAAGAGGTTTCCTTTTAGTTTTAATTTTCAATTTATTCTTAGTTTTATCTATCTTCTCTCCTCAGTATTGATGCAATTATCTATATTGTCCATATTTTGATATATCTCTTCATTAGTATTACTATCTTTTTATCAGTTTTAATTAATATAAATTTTATTTTCATTTAATTCACTCCTTATATTAAGAAGCTTATACATTATTAAGATTTTTCTAATTAAATGAGAGGAATTTATTTTTAAGTGTATAATATAGCCAGCATTATCTATATTATTGAAGATTATAATTTTATTTAAAGATACAAAAAATAATTTAATTTTAATTTTTATCATAAATTTTTTTGAATTTATTAAGAAAATAATATTTTCTTTATTAGGTAATTTAGGTAATTGTACTTTTAGGTTTTTTATTCATATTTTTAAAGAAAATTATTTAGACTAATTAGCTAAGATTTTTTGTATATTAATATAATAGAATAATATAAGTATTTAAGAGATTAATGGAAAATCAATTATAAAAATATATTTCTAACTTTATTTTATCTAAAGGCTTTTGAAAAGTTAAAGAATTTATTTGATTGAAATCTGTTGATAATAATAGCTAAAATATTAATTATATAATGTCTAAAGGATTTTTTGCTTAAAAATAATTTTCCATATTTATGATGATTAAAATACAATTCATATTAAAGAATACTAGATTAATTATACTTAAATTAATGATTATAGTATAAAAAATAAAAATAATTAAATGTGTATTACTGAAAGAAATAAGAAATGAAATTTTTAAAATTTAATTATTTAAATAAAATCTCTTATTTGTCTGCTTGATATTTTTCACAAAATGATAAAGAATCCTATTGAAGCATTTCAAGTATTTTATTATTGAAGAATTTCATTGCTCAGAAGAGGTTATTTTTATTCTTCAATAGATTCTTCTTAGAAATTTTAAGTATTTTAAAGCTTTACTAATAGTATTATATACTCCATTTTCAACTGTGATAGTGATATAACTCATTAATTTGCTTGAATATTCTGTTAAACTATTATTTTTTTTATTTATTTTAGTCAAGCCTTACAAATTTTAATGATAGTAAATTCTCCAGATTGAGAATCTCCAAAAATATAATTTTATCTTTAACTTTTCAAGATTTTCAAAAAAATGTTTATTTTTTGGAAATTTGCTAATATTAGGTATTCATTTTTGAACATCTATTAGAGGATTTTATAGATTACCATTTATTATAAATATTAATAGTATTATTAAAATTTCTGGGAGCATCCAATCAATATATAGTGTTGGTAATTATTTATCCAGAAGAAATCGCCAAGTACTATTAATAAGGTTTGTAAAGTCGATTTAATTAATAAAGATACTCCATCAAAAGGATTAAATCTGATTTTGTGGTTTTAATTAAGTATATTCAAGTAAGATATTATTTTATTTTAATCAAATAGACAAGTAGCAAATTATTAGACGAATTTGAACCTAAGGTATATTAATCAACTCTCTCATCTGGTGTGTTACTCCTAATTACTTTAAATTTTCATTAGTTAAAAATCTTAAATATAACAGTCCTATAATAATACACTTTTAAGGCATATACTTTATAATTGTTTTTACTTAATACTTCTCAATAATTTTTCCTTATGGAATTTAAGATCCTTACTTAATCAAGCTTTTGGGTTAGATATTAATAGCAAGAAAAACTTCTAAAATTGGTAGTTAATATCCAATCTATTGATTTGTGGTCAATAGGCAATCAATTAAGTAAAAAATCCCAAAAGCTTGATAATATTAAAAATTGATGATTTGTGGATAAAAAGAATTAGATTTTAGATTTTTAAATCATAATAGGTAAGATTTTCTTTTATTAACCATTATGAATTAAATGTTAATTTCTGGCTATAACATAGAATCTTTGATAATTAACTAGTTAATATTTATAATTAGATGGGAAGTGAAAATAATTCACTATAAATATCTAAAGCAGAGACCCTTCAATTTTTAATTTATAATAATTAATAAAATAAGAAAGAATAAAAATACATATTTAATAATTAAGCGTAGCGATCATTTTATTAGATGGGAAATTCAGAAACTACTCGGTTCTCTTTCTATGCTCCAGGTAGTAATGGGGCTAAGAAGATGTGCTTATTTAATAATAATACTTATTAATTAGAGGATAAAGAAGGTTTTTTGGATTTTCTCTAAAAAAATTCTTCAAAAAAGATAAAAATTTTTTCAGCTATTGGAAAAGCTGGTGAAGGAAAATCAACATTTTTGAACTTTATATTAAAAAACTATTCTAAATCAAGTTAAAAAAATTCATTAGAATTTTTTAAAACTGGAGACTAATTTAGCCAATGTACTCTTGGTATTGATTATTATTTATTTGATGAAGGAGACACTATTACAGTTTTTTTGGATTGCCAAGGATTAGATGGTTTTAACTCATAATTTGAACTTAATGCCTAATATGAAGACTTTGAGAGATCTTTAGATTAATTATTATCATTGATATGTAAAATCTCTACTTCAATATTTGTAATTACAAGAGGAAGATTACCTAAAGACGTATCTAACTTAATAGAAAATGCTACCTCTGACTGCTTAGATAGTGATAATACAAGATTAAAGGATTTCATAATTGTTAAAATGAGAACAAATAAACTAGAAAACTATTAAAAGAGTCCTTAAGAATAATAATTTGGAGATGTTGTATTTTGTAACTTTCTTTCTGGCGAATAATATTCAGAAAATTGTCATTCCTTTTTATATAATGAGAAATTTGATGAAGTCATTAGATATTTGGTTGATAAACATGTTATTAACAAATAAAAATCTAAGAATTCAAACCTAATTAAAATGTTTCAGGATAATTAAACTTGTTAGATTCTATATGAGTACTTGATTCCCGCCTATGCTCTGTTAGATAATCAATTTGGAAAGTTTAAATCATCCACTAAAAACTATTTTAAGGTTATAGATTCCTTAAACAATGCAAAACTCTTAAACAAAAAAGATATCTAAGAATTAGAAAATAAATGCACAAACAAAATAATTCATTTAAAATAAAAGCTTGAAAGCTTAATAAGAGAGAAGAAGCATTACTCTCTTTTTACCTTTGATATGATTTATTAACTCAGCTTCTAGTAAATGCTTCTTGAGTCCTAAGAATAGTATAATCGAGCAAGTGATTAATGGATAAAAAGTTTAGATTAATTAATAAGTCAATGCTTTGAAGATTAGAGTGAAGAACAATAATAAAATACCAAAAAATATTTTTAAAATATAAATAATATTGTACCTGTTTAATTTTAATAAGAAAGTATATAAATCTAGGATTTAAAATTCTAATAATAATAATTAATTTAAATATTGTAATTTGGAGGGCCAATACTAACAGCCCTATTTTCATTAAAATCAATTGGAATGACAGCTTCAGCTAGAACGCTATTCTTTACAGCATCTGCTACAAGCTTTGCTACTGCTACTTTAGCAATTTTATCAGTTATTTAATTGAATAATTATATCAAAGACAAATCTATTTTAAATAAGATAAAAGATTAGAAGATATAAATGAGATAATAGATCACATTGAGAATCGCAGATAACAAATAAATTAACTTTGAAGATTTGGAAGTAATTTTAGGTACTTAAAACTCTTCATTAGTAGAAAAATTACCTTAGGAAGTATTAAAAAGGTAATGTACTATATTCTACTTAGTGTTTAATGGACTCTAAAAATCCATCACTTAATAGCACTATAAAATATATACTAACACAGAAATAAAAGAAATGTATGGCTAGATGTAAAATCTTTACATTTAGATCATTCAAAAAAATCCTCAATTTTAAATCAAATTTTTTTATGTTTTTAATAAAAAATAAAAATTAAGTGAGAATGATGTTAAGAATGGTTTAAATAATAATGATAAACATTAGGCTTTAATGAACCAAGTAGAATAGGATTTCCTATTTTTAAGCTTAGAAATACGTAATCTTTATAAGTAGTTAGTAACTTTAAGAAATATAAACTCATTCTTCATAATCAGATTGATTATTAATATCTATTTTTAGGATTTTATAAATGATAGAAATGTAATTAAATTCTTTTCAGATGAAGATTAAATGAAATAGTTGTTGGAAATATCTCTTTGAATAAGTTCCTATTTGTTGAAATGATATAGTATTTGTTTTTATTTTTATTATAAAATAAACTTTTTCAAGTAGACTATGACCTATTATTAATAATTCAATTATTTTAGATAATTTATTATTTATTTTTAAAACATAAGTAACTATTTAATATTTGAAATAGTAGGATAAAATTGTAAATTTCTTATAAACTATACTATTTATAAAAGTATTAAAATTAAATTAGTCATAAATTAAGATAAAACGATCAATTTATAAATTTTTTAATTAATTTGTAAAAGAATTAATACCAATACTCCATGAGCTTCATAATGATAAATTAAATAGATTTAAAAAGAATCAACAATATTTGAACATCTGTTCATTTAATCTTAAAGGAAATCTTAATTTAAAAATTTAGGAAATTTTGACATTTGTTTATTTATTATTTCTTCAATAATTTAATAAAAGATTAAAATTTTCTTTACATTAGGTTTCTTATCAATAATATATAAAATTTTCAATAAAAAGGAATAATAAATATTTGTAATATTTCTAAATTCACATTCACTAAATAATAAAAATTTACAATTGAACTACTATAAATAAAATATATATCGGTACAGGTACAAAAAATTTAGAAAATACCAGTAACAGTGCCTGATCTAAAATCTTACTACCGGTCTATCACTGGAAATTATTAAGCTAGATGAGCTAAAATATTAAAACATTATAGATTCCACAAAAAGATTATCATAAACAGTTCATTTAAATCCATAAAGAGAGAATTTATTATTTTTAAAGATGATAAAATATTAAATATTATGGATGGTCCAAAAAAGCTTATTATTTCTTTTTATTTGATAAAATTTAATCCAAAAATGTAAAAAGTTATTATTTACTAATATAAAGTTTATAAGTCTTAAAGATTTTATGAGTTTATATGTTTATATTTTAGTATAAGATAAGATAGTTAAATTAATTAAGATTTGATAATTAATAAAATATCAAAAATCATTAATGGTTTATTAAAAAAGATGATTAAATAAAAATAAAAAAATTAAGATTTAAAGTATTGTAATTCCAAAAAACAGAGAAAATAATTTATACTTATATTCTTATCAAACTAATTAATTTTAACTGTCCTTATTTTATTTTTTAGTAAAAAAGCTATTATATTTGGCAGTTAAGAAATTTAAGAAAAATATCCAATAATTTTTTATATTTATTTAAATTTTGAATATATCACTCAATACAAGTTAAAAAAATGACAAAGATACCTCTATATTACTATTTGAGAACAAGTTTACTAAATAAAAGCATTTAAATTATCTCAGTTTATTTAATTCAAATAAATAAAATAAGTTAAAATAATTAAGGATCTGATTTATTACAAATTAAATTAATTTTAGTAAAGAGGAAGTCAAGAATTAACTAACAAGGGTTTTTTTTACAAAGAAAAGAAAGTTTTACATTTAATATTATTTCATTACTAATTTTCAAAAGTTAAATAATATAAAATTACCATAACTTTCTTTATATACATAACTTATTTTAAATAAAAAATAATGTAAATAATCATCTTGTGATTTTTGCCACATTATTTTAGGTATTAGATAAAGAGTAGATAAATCTATCATTATTTCTTTTCACATATTATTTCTTACATTTTTTTCTTTAAGAACGACAGGTTATTAACCAATTTTTTGTCAATAAGAATAAATCATAAAACTTATTAATCAAGTAAAGTAAATTAAATATAATGAGTAGGATTATAATTGCATTAGCAATTTAAATATAATATTCACTTCTTTTTTATTAAATTTCTTAATCTTCTTTTTCTGCTGAAATTGTTTCTTATTCTATAAAAAGGATTCCTATATGTAATATCCATAAAATTGTCATAATAAGCTCTCCTAATATTTTAATCCATCTGTTAAATTTAGTCTTATAAGGTTTAAGAGTGATTGATAATATCATTGAGCAAAGGAATATCAACCCACACAAACAGCATAGATAAATTGGATAGCTATATAAAAAATAAACTATAATTATTATCAAATACTTCTTTATTAGCTAAATTAGAAAATAACCTTTCATCCATTTACTTAAAGGTCTATTATTTTGATCACACTCATCTGATATTCTATCCAAAAATAGCTCAGAATATTATCTTTTTATTGGATCAGTACTAAGAATATTATTAAAGTTAAATTTAAATAAGGTTATTTGCATTATAATTAATAATATGCTGAAATATACTCCCATTCTACTAATTTACTAATCTTGATTAATATTAGTCAGCTCTATAAAAATACTGATGCATCCTATCATCAAATTAATTTCGTTTTCTGAATTTAACTTTTAGATAGTTAAAGTCAATACTTTTTAGTTTTTATTTTTATTGTGTTTAAGAGATTTATTTGAGTTTTAAATTTTTAAAAAGCTAATTAAATTAGACCAAATCAATACCAAAAAAATAATGCCATATTTTATAAGTATGATTGGATTATTAATGAGTAAGCTAGTACACAATCCTAAATACTTGTACCTGCCTTATTGAGGGTAGGATATTTCATTCTAGCTTATTTCTTACCATAGGACTGAATATGAAGTTTTATATGAATTTGACATGTAATCTGATACTTGAGGAAAAGCCATTTGAGCAATCAGCTGATAAAATTTGTATAAGTTAGGAGGAAATCGAGCATTAATGAGAAAGAACATTACAGTGGGCTATAGAGTATTCAAAATATAGAATATAAACTAAAATTGTATAATTATAGCAAAGATATCTTCATTAGAGTTTTTGAATTATGAAACTTACTCGCTCAATTAATCTAAAGAATTATCATTAACATCTCCTTATTTAAACAAAAAGGGACCTATATCAAACACAAGAGGAACATTGAAATAAATATTATCTAATACGTAATTTCCAGAGTAACTAACGAATAGTTAAGTTTTTAAAAATGAAACAATTAATTATGTAGCCTTTATTGTCTATTTTATAAATATTTTAATGAATAGTTGATTTTTAATAATTGAAGGATCTGTATATTCATAATATTGTTGAGAAACTTCTGCTAAATATAAGCTCAATATTAACTTGAGTGGGTTCTTTATAAAATCTATATTCTAGAGTTATTAATCAAAAGTGAAGATAACAAAGTAATTATTATTTTTATAAGTCAATTATACTCTTACACCCATTTTGTTTTAACAAATGATATCCCCATAAAGATCTTAGTTTATAAGTTATTCGTTAGAACATAAACATTCATTCCCATTCACGTATAAGGTATTATTGATACACTCTAAACAAATAGAAGATGTACAAAATTTACATCCAATTTTACATTATAAGCACTTTTAAGTAGATTAGTCGTAATAAGTTGACTATTGACAGGCAATGCAGCTACCATCAGGCTAACTTTCAAAGCCTTCTCCACACTCACAAAGTGGAGGATTAATCCTATTTTCTGAACATGAAATACAATTAGAAGAAGAAGTGCTACAACTTTCACATTATTAATGACAATATACTACCCTTTTTACACACTATTGATTTACTTCCTGATAATCAGAGCTACAATCACAATTTGGTAGGACTCTATTAATATCAGAACACGATGTGCATAATAAACTATCACCAGTGCAAGAACTACACTTATAGCTACAATTTTAACATTAATACATCTAATCTATATATTATTTTGGATCAGTGCACTTACAAGAGGGAGGAGTCTAATTTGAATACTAACAAAGAGTGCAATTATCACTTTTTTGGGTGCATTCTAAACAGATTGGGCTACAAAATTCCTAATTGCCATTATCGTCTTAATATTATCCAAGAGCACGGCAAGTCTAATCTGGCTGTAGGTAGTATCCACTGGCACACGTCCTACAAGCTGCAGAAGTAATGGATATGCACTAAGAGCAATTTGGGGTGCATTTAGGATACATCATATTTATATTGTGTAAATAATATTTACTTTAGTACTTCACTTAAAATGTATTACCCTAATATTTTAATGTTAAAAAATTGATTTCAATGGACACTAATTAATAAAAATGTAGAATTGCACTCTCCTCTAATTTATTGTTTTAATACTTCTCAAAGAAGTAAGTAAAGTAAAAAAAATAATAAAATAATTTAAGGATGTGACAGGAGGTATTGTGAGATATTAAGCAATTTTCTTTAAATACCAAATAAAGGTTACTGCTGCATATCATATCCATAAAATATAATTTACTATCTA
The DNA here is from genome assembly GCA_000260095.1 of Tetrahymena borealis. Lineage (NCBI taxonomy): Eukaryota > Ciliophora > Oligohymenophorea > Hymenostomatida > Tetrahymenidae > Tetrahymena > Tetrahymena borealis. Next base: position 682,897 of record JH651252.1, on the reverse strand, counting down.
AAGATTACTGCGAAATGTAACAAAGTTAATTAAGCCAAAGATATTTGGCTGGTCTGATTAGATTAAAGTAACAATCACATTGTCAGTATTCGAATCATACACTAATTTATATTAGCTCTTTTGTATGAAGATGAAATTCTGTTAAATTTTTAAAAATAGAAATAAATTTAATAATACTCTTTAACTTCTTATAAATTTATTTTGAAGTATCTTTTACCTAATATTAAATAATTCTACTAAATCCTTCTGCTATAATGATAGGATCACCTGTGCTCTGTATGACTTAGAAATTTGTTGCATCATAAAAAGTTTATATGCCAGAAGCAATTTATACTATTATGATCTACTTCTATTATAATAATTAAAATAAAATAAAATTAAAAATAGAAAAAATTGAATAACTCAATTATTTACTCCATTAACTGTAAAAGGTTATGTGTAACACCATTTACTACTATCATTACCTAGATTAATTTATTTTAAGCAATTTATTTTTAGAGGTGATACTTAAGTAAAGGAGGCTTAGCAGAGAAAGAATTAGCCACTCATTTTATAAGAAATGATATCATATTAAAACTAATATTATAATTTAAATTTATTTTTCATAAATAGATTATTATTAAAATAAACTATAAAGTACATCTACTATAGATATATTAGTGTAAGAAAATGCTATTTCGTATACCATTCCTTTATAGACTAAATAATTTTAGCTATTAATTGTCAGGAATAGACTCTCAGGTGAAATCCAAAACTAAATCAACAATTGGTGTAAAGTTGTTGATTTTAATAAATTTTCGAGTGATTAATCTTATATATAATACCCACTACTTTTACAAAGAAAGTAATACAGATTACCCTATTAAATTTCATCAATTTTTTTATTATTATTTTCTAAAAACTCTTTTTACTAAGCTATGATAATAAAAGCAAATATTTTCAATAATTTAAAGAGATTTACCACTTTATGAACAATATTAGAGCTTGCACATGAAATGGATGAATGACTAATATTTCCAAAGCTCAAAAAGCCAGACTATTAGCTCATCAATAGGTTCAGATCGATTAGTTAATAGCCTGTATATTTTTACTGAGAGTATATATAGAGTTAGTAGTCCTTTTAGTTATAAAGTGATAAATTAAATATTATATGTAAATTACATAGATAGATTATTTTATTTAGATATTATCTATTCTATCTATTTTTAGCTCATTCTTACGTTTTCAATGAAGTAAGTAGAATAAAGACTTGACACAATTTTAACTCCTGGTAGTTTATAAGTAGCCATTATATTACCATCTATATCAAAAACACTATATCTGTATAATTAATCAGCTTCAGAGTAATAGATTGCTGCTCTTTTTTCCTAATTATATTAGAAAAAGTAAGGTATAATCATCCATCGCAGTTTATTTGCTAGATTCTTTTGTCCGTTTTTTGTTTGTTTGTAATTTATTTTTGATGTGAAAGATAATTTAAAATTATCTTACAGGAATAAATAGTGCACCTTCAGAAGATATTTCAATAGGAATTTGGTCTATTAAACTCATGGTTTAAGAGATTAAATTTATCAGTATAATCATAGAAACATACTTCACTAGCATCATCTATTTAAAGCAACTTCTATTTCTTATTTATTTTAAAAAGGTTACTTAGTTTCAATTCAAGAGCTTTAACATATTTACTTTTCTTTCTTTTGCTTTATTTTCTATCTTTTTTTAATTAACAAATTGAGTTTCTACTTAAATATTTTTATCTGAAAAATTACGATTAAGGTGAATAATTTATCGCTTCTTCTAATTAAATTTCCTTTCATTTCAATTTACTTATTTAATTTGTTCGATTTTTTTTCTTTTTTTAATTTTAAGAAGTAAGAAATTTCTGTCCCAGTAGAGAAATTCTGATAATTGAGATTATTAAATGTAACCTTTCAAATCCTATTTTTGCTAATTGGTAATTTATCTAATCAATTCAAATTTAATATTTGCTAATATTCATCATTTATAAAGAAATAGTTAGTTCTACTAATAAAATGATAATTTTTGACTATTAAAATAATTTAAATTCGAATCTAAGTTTTGATCCATAAACTAAAATGTAGTTGTAAATAAATTAATTAATATTTATCTTCCTATTTTTAAAACTCTATTTTATAAGGAGATTTTTCTATTATCAAAATTTATCTAGAAATATGAATTAAATATAACTTTAGATGATATAGTATTTTTGATAGAGTTATAAAATAGTAAATGTAGAATGTTCAAAACCATAAAGATAAATAAAAACATGGTATTTTATTCTTTTAAGGTAAAAAAAATTATACTCATAATTATAATTTAGTTATATCAAAAGTAGTTTTTTTATAATGATTACAATGTATAAAAATTATAATAGCTTTTTAAAGTTTTTAAATAACTATTATGCTGAGAGACCAACAGATTTTACTTTTATAATATATAATTATGCAATAGATTTTATTCATAAATTTATATCTAAGATATTTTTATTAAGAGAAAAATATTTTTAAAAGTCAAGGCAATTCCTTCTTTGAATCTGTGAGTGATAGGGATTTTATTATTAAAGTAAAAATTTGAAAAGTGTAAACTTGATTAGGTGGAATAAATCATATTTAGTTTACACTAGGTAATTAATATTGATTAATCATTTAATAATTCGGATAATCAATAATAATCGGATAAAAAAATTATGATTAGGAAAATCATCAAAAAAAAGGTATACATCTAAAAGAAAAAGAGTAAAATAAAAGTAGTAAAATATAATATGATTATTTATAAATATCTTTTCATTAGCATACTTATTATGACTTAATTACCTTTATTTGAATGCTCTTCTTGCAATATAAAAAGATTAGTCAGTAACTTGACCTAGTTTAGTTGTGAAAGAATCTCTCCTCCAATGATTTTTGGAGAAAAGATTCTTTTAGATTAATCTCCATAAATTATTACTTAAATAACTATTGCAGGGTGGTATCGATTAATTGGAAATGCAAGATAGGATTATTTACTCATGCAAATATTAAACTCTCCTACTGAGAATCTTATCAATGTTTCTTATAATCCAATAGATGAATAAATCAACTCTAGAATTCTTAATTACCCGTAACCACCTATTGTTTTAACAGCAATGTTTAAATAACTGCTCAAAGATAATTGGTTTTTTATGAAAGTTGGAATAAGACTAGATGAGGATAATTTAATTCCTCCTTACAGCTATATTTATTTCACAATCTAAACTATCTTATCATAAGTTTCTGCAGCATATACTTATTCATTAGGATAGTTATTACCTAATAATATTATACAATTTGATAATAGTTAATTTTAAGTATTTTATGGATAGTAAGCTAACTATCCTTAATCATCAGCATGCGCTAAATCGAAAATAGTAAACAATTAATTAATAATTCTTTTATTAAATTTCTTAATCTGATTAATTATTAATCATAGGTTATAGTCTTTATTGGAAAAGCTAATCACTCTTCATAAGGCCCTGAATATGAAACCTCCCCTCAAGAAATGTATCTAGAAGCATCTCTAGAATTATATGTTAATTTTGCAGTCCTGTCAAATGTTTCTAATTTATAATATAGCTAAGCTAAAAATAATAGAAACTATGTAGGAATGGATAAGAGGGCACCATATTCTACTTCTACTTAGATTTACGAAACTTTTTTATACGATGAAAGTATAACAGCAGGCTTATTTAATGTTGAAGAAAAGAATGGGATAGTATGTTAAGCAGATTTATAAATAATAGGAGATTTATTAAATGTGTAACCTGCTTTTCTTGTAATGTGGAACTCTCAATATTATTAACTCTTATAAAGATCTATTTATTATTTATAAATAACAACTGATGGAACCAGTTATTACATATCTGGTAACTTTTTAGGAATAAACAGTCTTCAATATATTATTCAATTAAATACTTGGTATAGATTCACAATAGTTTTCTCAATCGTCTTTGATTAAATTGTAATAAAGGTTTACATAAATAATGTATTAGCATTCAATGACACCTATCCCTATTAATTTATTGGGAAAGTTAATTTTTCTATTATCAATTTTTAAGATAATCCTAATATTCCATCATTGGTAAAAAATAGAAAAATTTTAGTCAAGTAATTTATTGTTCAACCTTACATTTATTATTTAAAATAAAATTTATTTTTTAATAAAGAACAATCAAGGCATACATGGGAACATTTTATGAGACCTGTAATAATTGCTCAATGCAAATGGATATTATCAATAGTAAAGATTGTCTTATGATATAGTGACTTGTACTACACGGAGCGAGTTTTTGACTTTATTTTTCTTATTTAAAAATAAAGCTATTTGTAAGGGGGGTTCATCCTGCTATAAGGCAGTAATTTCAACTTCCTCATAACGGTTTAAAACTTTTTAAAAATTTGTTAAAAATGTTGCCTTATGGCAGTATTACCCCCTTCACGGATAGGATTTATTTTTAAATAGAAATAAAAAGTCAAAAACTCGCTCCGTGTAGTACAAGTCACTATATCTTATGTGTGCTAGTAATGCTGATTATATTAAGCAAGGATAAGACTATACCTGTGAAAGTTCATGCAATGGTAGTTAATTTTATTCGACTTTAGCATCTTGGTAAGCTTGTGAATGGAGATCAACTCTTCAAAATTGCCCTTAATACTAATTAAAATAATTTCAAAATTCTTGTGATTGTCCAGATGGGAAATTCAAAAATGGGTTAAATTGTCAGGATTGTCCAGAATATTGCATAACTTGCTCTTCGGCAACTTAGTGCAAGTAATTTTATGAGCCTCGTGGAATTAATGGTAAAGCTTACATTTTTTAATTAATTAAGATTACAGATAGTAATACTTTAATTAATTAAATTTTTTAGGTCTGTGTAACCCAGGAATATTTGATGATGGGAAAAAGTGCATTAATTAGTACATGAAAATTGTAAACAGACAAAATGACTAATTTAAATTTAAATTCACTACAATTAACTGTGCTACACCTAATTTTCTCTCTCAAAATGATTTAATGATTAAAAATAAAGCATTCTAGATTGGAAATGGATCTAATTCATTTTTTATTTCCTTTAATTTTATATTTACAATTTCTACTTTAACAAATGGACAATAATACACATTAATTTTTATGGAAGACGAAGGAACCCATATATTTAGTTTAATTGCATAAGTTAATTAAATTAATTCATAAGATTTACTAGAAATATACTTGCAAGTTGGATTAATTAAAATGTTTATTGTTCCTATAGAAAATAATACTAATATTTGGATAGGAATGTATACAAATCTAGATGAAGTAACCCTTATTGTTAAGTATGATAACTCTCCTGTCTAATACTATCACTAATATATTATTAATAAGCCAAAAACTGTTCTCACTGATCCTTCGTTAATTTTTGGTAAGATTTCACCAGTTTCTCCATCTTCAAGTGTTTTTTGTGGTAACTTTAATAATGATAATAATTGGATTTTAGAAGGTAAAAGAAAATTAAATAATTAATCTTATAAAAGTTATTTTATTTATTAAAATAGGTCACTTAAGTATGCTTAGCTTTTCTAAAGTTTTATCATTGTAATCAGAGGTTGACATGTAAAGAATAGTTGATTTCAATTTTAGTGAATATTAAGCAGAAGATTTTACTTCAACGACAGTATATAATAGAATCAATCCTAATTAATATATAGATTTGTTATTTCCTAACTTATATTTTAGTAAAATTTATGGAATTTAAATAGATTCATCATTAACTTGCAATATTGTACATTCTGGTTAACTCAGTGCAACCCCATTTGCATTTTAATTAGTTATTTACCCTTAACATTACTTTCCTATGGATACTTTAATCTTCTCAGTCAATTATCCTGTTCTTTACCTCATAACGTTTAAATTGATTTAAAATAGTTTTGAATTATATCCTAAATTAGAAATTTGCATTATTAATTAATGTTAGTAACTATAATATGCTAGATTTTAATACTATAAGCCTAACTATTTATGTAAGTTATTATATTTAATTTTTAAAAGAAAGTATTATTAAATTATTTACTTAATTTTATAAATAGTTGTGAAAATTTCTTAATAAGAAATATAGAAAAGTGTATTGTTCTCTGTGATATTAAACTATAAATTTGAAGAGATTGATATCTTCTCTGATATATCTTCTTATTTCCTCCCTCAATTTTGGTCTTTCACTATTGGATATCTATTTAATGGTTTTTATCAACCTTTATATACAATAAATAACTTTTAGTTATACTAAGGAGGATTTTATTATGTTGATTATGATTTAAATGATCCCTGCTTTCTTTATATTAACAGATCTAATATGGAGTGTATTCTTCCAAAATAAAATTTTGCAATAAAGGGTGATAAAGTAATTCCAAACAATTAATGTAATTAAGGAAGGGCAATAGATTAAACTATACTATTTTATAATCCTTTCACTACGAGATGTTAAGATTCAGAGCTTTATTTACTGTATTGTGCTGAAATCAGTTATTTAAATTTGAGTGCTTGTATTAGATGTATAGATCCTTAAATGAATCTATTAAATAATTAATGCTCGTGTCCAGATGGTACATATTTCGATTCTACCTAATAAAAATGCAATTGTAAATTTATTTTAAATTTTTTTAAACCTACCTTAATATTTTTTTCAAATTTGCTAATATTATACCATTTAATTAAAATAATTCACAAAATTGTTATTATCACCAGAATTTTTTTATGATTATAGCTAATACATAATTTATAAGCTAGGATTCTAAAGGTTATTAATTTAATCATTTTTATTTCATAGTGGAATCAATTTTATATAAATTTTTAGGAAAATTCTTAAAAATAATTATATTTAACTTATTATTTAATTAAACTTTGTTAATACTTTGAAGGAATATTTAATATTTATAATAATATAAATTAATTCATTTTTTTTTAATAATATTAAAAAAAGCTTGCTCGCCACATTGTAAAACATGCTTAGGAAGTTCAGGTTATTGTTTAACCTGCCCATCATAAGAATAAATTACACCTTTATGTGAATGCTAGAATAAAAATTAATATTAAGATAGCAATTTTTAATGCTAAAGTATATTTATAAACAGTTTTAAAATAATAATAATTTATTAATTTTAAATAAAAAACAGATTGTAATGTTTAATGTGCAACATGTTTAGAATCCCCTGATACCTGTACTGTCTGCAGTGAAGGCAGAATAAATCCACCTACATGCAACTGTGATCCAAGATTTTATTTAAATTAAATAACAGAATAAATACAAAATGATTGCTTACCTATTGTATGCAATAACAAATGCTAAATTTGCGAGTATAAAGAAGATAACTGTACTCTATGTAAAGGAGATAGAATCAATCCACCAGCATGTTTTTGCAATTATGGTTATTATGAATATTCTAATGACAATTAATAGTTAAAAGAATGCAGAAAATGTAATGATGTGTGCTCATCTTGCTATGGACCAACCGATAAAAATTGCTTGGGATGCAAATATAATTTAAATTTAAATAATGGAGAATGTCTTTGTGAAAATGGAAGTGAAAGAATTGCTGATGATGGAAACTCTTGTTATAATTTTATGAATGTTAATTATTAATTAAAATTTGAAAATAATTCTTATTAAATTTATTTAGAATTTGACTATAATATTGACTTTATGAATGAAATTTTTTCTTAAAATTCTATTAATAACATAATAAATTTATCTATTAGTGAAATTCCTTAAGAATACTATGAAATTAGAGGTTACAAAGTACCTAGAGATAATTAACTTATTCTAGAAATTGGAGTTAAAAAGAGTTTGCAAACAAGTTATGGTTAAGTTCATTTTAAACAAACAAACATATTTAAAAATAAATAGTATAAAGTAGTGCTAGATCCTATTTATAAATCTAAAACCTTTTAATTTCGTATTGGACCATACATGATGCTTATAGATAATCGATAGCAACAAATAATAAATATTTTTAATAAACTAACTCCATCAAATCAAGATTTAATTAAATTTATCAGAAATCTATAGTTTCTTTTTTATTTTTTGAATTCTATACAGCCTACTGCTATGTTCTTGCTAATTAAAATTGATTTGCCAATTAACTTTTATACCTTCTTATAGCTTTTTGGTACATTTGTTTATAAAGAAGTACCAGAGTATTAAGTTAATGAATATGCATATGGCTTTTCATTAGGATTTTAAAATGTTGATTAGTATGTTTAAACTACTGGTTATGTCTAGTTTGATAGGCTAGGATTCCGTGATTCGTTCTTAGTTAATTGTGAAATAATATTCTACAAATATTTAGTAGTTTTTACTCTATTTATATTATTTCAAATTCTAAAGTGTGTGTATTTACCTTTTAAAGGATTTTAAGGAATAGTAATTAAAATTTAAAAAATAATAAGCTTCTTAATTGTAAGAGTTAGTTAGGAAAATGAAGTAAATCTATTGATGATACTATTATCTTTATGTATTTAGATTACAAATGCTTATGGATCTAATTGGTTAAGCAGATGGAGTATCTATTCTGCATTTTTTATTGGATCAATGTTCTTTTATACTTGCATTTGGTTTTTTAAATACTATAACAACTCATTTTTTTTTAAAGAAAATCAGCATCTGTTTGATTTATTCTTTTCAAGATTGAAATAAGATTAAATTGAAAAAAGTTATTGTGTTAAAAACTACCATTTCATATATCTTTTAAAGAAAATTTTAATACTATTCTTGATTTTCTTTTTAATTGATCATCCAAAGTATCTATGCTGCATTTGTGGAATATTTAACTTAATTACAGCAATAATGACATTCTATTTAAGACCTTATAAATATCTTCTTTAAACTGTTATTAAAGGATTAGGAGATATATTTCTTGCTACAACTTGGCTCTTTATGATTCTATTTTATAAATTTAGCTAAGATATTAGAGGTTAAGTTGTTTTAAATGATAAGGCTGTTTAATCTTTCTTAGATTAAGGTTTCTTTGCTTCACTTTTATTAATAGGATTTAATCTATTATTCTTTATTAATTTTATTTTTGAAAGTATTATACTTCCAATCTATCAAGCATTCTAAAAAAAGAAGAAAAAAATCCAATTGGTTTTCTAAAAAAAGTATATTCAGTAAATATAAAATAATAACGAAAAGCTTGCAAAAGAAGAGCAACCAATTGAGAAAACTGATTTTAATTATAAATTATGTAATACCTTTGTAGAATTTAAAGAAAATAGCAATAAAAAAATGTTAATCTAATGATTTTTAGTTATTTCTCCTCTGATTTATTATTTGAAAACTCTTAATTTCTATTTAGTATGTTGATTGGTTATTATTAAATTATTAAGTGAATCAAGCAGTAATTATATAAGAATTTATTTAAAATTTCTACCTAATATGAAACAAATCAATAATAATAAAATATAAAAATTAAAAAATATTATAATTTATTATTTTTTTATTAAAGTATTTTTTATAAAAGGAATATTCTTATTTTATTTTTACTTTAATTTAAAAAATATATGAACTAGGAACCATTTTTTATTTTTAATTATTTTTTAATTTAATATATATTATTTTTAAATAAATCTTTTATAAAATAAATTAAAAAAATAAATGATATAAATTAATTTAAAGCCATTCTGCTTCTTCTGAAATAAACAGAATTTGGTTGCAAGATTGGCTATATTTTGATTATGAATAATTAAATTTAATGATATCTTAAAGAATAATTAAGTATAGATAAAATGATTGAAGATATTAAACTATTAAATCAAATTATAATAACATATTTACATTTATTTGCGAACAAAAATGTTGGTTTAATAAAGTACATTTATTATTGTAGGATATAAAAAAAATTTGCACCATTTAATTTTTAATATATCAAATCTTTTCATAATCACCAAAATTAATACGTTTGATTTTTTTTAAATGATATTACTTAAATTTCAATTCAACTAATCTTTTCTCCTTTTTTATGTGTGAACTCAAATTGAAATATTTTTCATTTTGTTTACTTAAAATAAGTTCTTAGTAGCTATTGTTAAAGAATAATTATAAAGAGAATTTAATAAATATATATTGTTTTTGATTACTTTATACCAAGATCTAAATAATGTAGTTTAGGAAATTAGCAAAGAAGTTGTTTAAGTTCTAATTTAATCTTAGAGGTAAATTTTGTTGTAATTATCTTCAGTTTTAAAGATTAAATAGAGGATAAGCTATTAATCTTTCCAAGTATTTAAAGGGATGAATTATAACTTTCAAATGAAAATTCACTTTAAGATAAAAAATGAAATTAATATTTTCATTCTCAGTTTTTTTATAAATAATAAATAATCCTTTAAATAGTAGTTATTTATACATGCAAAATATGAAGTCTTTAAAATTCATTTTGCTATTTACTTGATATCAAGATCTAAGAATTTGGTTGAAGAAAAATCTATTAGCAATCTTATAAATGTTTTAAGATCATCCAATTTATATATCCTAAATAAATCTTTAGTTATTTTATTTCTATTATCAGTTAATAATTTACTTCAAAGATATAGATATACTAAGTATATTTTAAGAGTATATGGTATTTTCCTTTAAAATTGTAACGATATCATCAAAACTCTATTTATCGCTTTATGAAATTATAATTTTTATTTATTTATTGGTCCTTAAATTTTTAATAAATCTACCTCTAAATAATTGTAAATTATAAGCCATTATTTTAAAATTCTTTTAACTTTTAATATTAAAATAAATTTTTATTTTAAGTCATTAATAAAAAAAATTAATTTACATAATTCAGTGAAATCATTTTCAGTGCTTTTAATAGATTATTTATTTCTTTATTTATTTTTTTAAATTCTTAGAGTATTAATATTGATTAAATAATCTATAGATAACCGAATTGCCTATTTCTTTATTTCAAATTAACTTTCTTTTGATGATTTAATAAAAATTTATATCATATTTATAAATCATTAATTATTTGTATGATATATTAGATCTGGGGAATGTGACCCACTTGGTAAAAAATCATCAATTATTATATTTCTAACAAGTAAATAAATTTAGTAAATTAAGAAAAATTATGTAAAAATATTATATGAAATCAAAAAACATTTTATATTACTATAACAGATAAAAATAATAATAGCTTTTTAAAGATTGCTATTTAATTTTAGGTTTATTTTTTTAATAGATATTTAATTATTATTTTTTATCAATAAATTTATTGCAATATATTTTTATGGAGAGAAAGATATTTTTGAAAGTCATAAAAATTCCTTCTAAGAATTGATATATGATAAGGATTTTGTAATATAGAAATTTCCTGAATAAAAACTTGATTAGGCGGAAATTAATAGTTAGTTTGCACTATGACTTAAGTATTGATTTTTTGAAAATTAAGTTAATTAATATAGTTTCTATTAAAAGAAAATAATGATAAGGAATATTATCAAAAAAAAGTAAATTAAATCTAAAAGATAAGAATAAAATAAAAGTGGTAAAAAATAGTATGATTATCTATAAATATCTTTTCATTAGCATACTTATTATGGTTTAATTACCTTTAATTGAAAGCTCTTCATGCAATATAAAAAGATTAGTCTGGAGCTTGACCTAATTTAGTTGCGAAAGAGTCTCTCCTCCTATGATTTTTGGAGAAAAAATTCTTCTAGATTAAACTCCATAAGTTATTACTTAGATAACTATTGCAGGATGGTATCGATTAATTGGAAATGCTAGATAGGATTATTTACTTATGCAAGTATTAAATTCTCCCACTGAGAATCTTATCAATGTTTCTTATAACCCAATTGATGAAGTAATCAACTCTAGAATTCTTAATTATCCTTAACCACCTATAGTTTTAACGTCAATCTTTAAATAACTACTCAAAGATAATTGGTTTTTTATAAAAGTTGGTATAAGATTAGATGAAGATAACTTAATTCCTCCTTACAGCTATATATATTTCACAATTCAGACTATTTAATCATAAGTTTCTCCTACATTTACCTATTCAATAGGATAGTTATTACCTAATAATATTATACAATTTGATAATAGTTAATTTTAAGTATTTTATGGATAGTAAGCTAACTATCCTTAATCATCAGCA